>JAQQZR010000015.1:14472249-14488539 GCA_030068235.1 Notoglanidium macrostoma | reverse complement strand
TTTTGTGAAGCTGCTTTGAGACAATGTCTGTTGTTAAAAGCACTATACAAATAAAATTGAATTGAATTGAATTGAACTATCTAATACAGTCTCGGTTGTTTAAATAAGTAGCCTACGTTTAAAGCACACTGTGAGCTAACTGTGAGCTCCTTGCAATAAACTAGCTTTAATGATCATCCATTCTGAATTCCTGAATACTGCACACTCACTTGAGGCAGCGGTATTGACCCAAGTAAAGCTAAAAGAATTCGGGCTTATCAACAGAATAATTTTTACGTGAGCCAAGCCGTCTATCCGACGTAATCCACCTCCCTGCCCAAATACCACGAACAGGAGTGCTTTTTAAATTAACGGTAATATTTTCCTTGGTACACACGCTGGCGTAAGTGTATTAAACACATAGTGAATACACTAGCTTAGCATGCCTCCTGACATTGGTGAGTTCAAAACAACACGACTCGAAGCCCGAGGTTCATCCAATTTTTGCATGTCGGTACAGCTCGTCAACCTTTATTCCTGAATGAATCAACTAAATTAATCATCGCAATAAGCGTGCGAACTGCCGCTTCGGTGAATAGCAACAATGCAAACATACTCAGTCGACCCTGCTGCGCATGTGTATCAAGGGACACGTAATGACCTAGGCACCTCTAGACCTGCCCCCACGCTGCAACAATGAATTTCATTGGTTGAAATTCAGGCGCTCACCATACTGCTAAAGACCCTCAACAATCCGTTGAGAGGTACATAAATGCATCCCTTCTCCAAAATCCTTTCACAAAATATAATCAGGAGACCAGTGACTTCATGTACACCAAATCTAAAATGAATCTGATGAATAGCATAGCCAAGATTGTGAAAAGAAAAAGAAAAAAAAGCCATTCTTTCTGTTTGCAGATGATGGGACTATACCAGGGTGGCACTTTGGGCATGGGGATACCATCATAACCAATAACCTGTGACATCTGAGCTGTATAAAGCAATGCATAGAGTTATGATAGTTAGTTAGTACAAAGTTATGCTGTACTTCCTGTTTGCGTGGCGAGACCGTGTCTCCATTTCAGTATCATATCTCCATTTCAGCATCGTGCAAGATATCAAAAATCTCTTCCCAATTTAACATCAGTAACATCTTGATTTCATATATACCAAATCTGACTTGAATTTCATGAACTGTCTGGACGAGTATGTTAAAATGTAGCATGTGTAAAAATCCTTTTGTGCAAGGCTAATGCAATGTTCATCTTAAGCAGACTCATGTGCCTACCAAATTTGGCATGTGTACATGAAACAATATGTCGGGCTCAATGACATATGTTGGCACTATAGAGTCACTAGGCCACACCAGGAGCCAAGCCTCAGTCCTTGAGTAACTATCACCAGCACTGATGTGTGTGATAAATTTAATGAATTTTCACCGATGGGAACCACCTTGAAAATGGTCAAGCCTTAAAGAAAAATAAATAAATAATCAATCCTTATATAAACAATAGGACCCTGCCCGTTGGTGGTCAGTCCCTAAAAATTATCCTAAATGAAACATTAGGGTCCTGCACTTGGGCCATAAATAGTCTTGTTCTAAAGGCAGATGATGTTTTATTTTAACCATTTATTTCTACAAAGACACAAACATCATCTGCCAGCAGAATAAGCATATGTACAGCTTGAAATGATATGTAAAAGTATTTAAAAACAGACCGAATAGTCTTACATATGATCTGTAATAATTTTAGAATGAGAAACATTAGATACATTTGCCCATATTCAAAGATATTTTCACTGGCATTATCATACCATCAAGTTTTAAGATTTAGATTTTTCTTTAATGTGGAGGTTATGGAAAAGTAAAGCAAAACACTGACACATTATTAGTTGAGTATACACCAACCATAACATTAAAACCACCTGCCTAATATTGTGCATGTCCCCTTTGTGCTGCCAAAGAACTCTGACCCATGGAGGCATGGACTCTACAAGAACTTTGAACATGTATAGAGGTATCTGGCACTGAGAGCAGCAGATCCTTTAAGTCCTATAAGTTGCGAGGTGGGGCCTTCATGGATTGGACTTGTTTGTCCTGCACATCCTACTGATGCTTGACTGGACTGAGATCAGGGGAATTCCAATTCCTGGAGGCCAAGTCAATACACTGAACTCATTAGTCATGTTCCTCAAACCAGCCCTGAACAATTTTTGCAGTGTGCCAGGACACATTATCTTGCTGAAAGAGGCTTCAGCCATTAGGGAATACCATTGTCAAGAAGTAGTGTAATTGGTCTGCAGCAATGTTTAGGTAGGTTTTACATGTCACAGTAACATCCACAGTAATGCTATGACCCAAGGTTTCCCTGCAGAACATTGCCCAGAGCATCACATCAACTCCATCCAAAGTGATCCCATTAAAGAGCTAGAAAAACTTAGCAGGAAATGAACACAGCTGCAGTAAAAGCCCAGCAGAGAATCACCAGGGAAGAAACCCAGCATCTAGTGATGTCTATGGGTTGTAGAATTTAGTTAGTCATAGACTGTAAAGGATTTGCTACCAAGTATTAAAAAGTACAATTAAATTTATTGTTAGTTTGTCTAATTACTTTTGGTCCCCTAAAAGTGGGGGTGATGGTGGGGTTTAAGGGACACACACAAAAATTTCTGTAATAGACCTATACTGTTTCCCGATTTGGATGTAAATACCCTCAAAGCTAAAAGTCTGCATTTTTCATTGTAATTTTAGCTGTCTGCTACAGCATATACACTCACAGAACACTTTATTAGAGACACCTGAAACACCTATTCATTCATGCAATTATCTATTCAACCAATCATTTCGCAGTAGTGCAATGCATAAAATCATGCAGATATGGACCAGCATCTTTGGGTAATATTTACAGCAACCATCAGAATAGGGGGAAAATGTGATCTTGCTGATTTTGACCATGGCATGATTATCAGTGCCAGATGGGCTGGTTTTTTGTAACTGCTAAATAAGTTATTAAATATAAGTTATTTTCTATAACTGCTGATGTCCTTGGATTTTCACACACAAAATATTTCCAACATCTTGTGGACTCCATACCACAAAGAATTGAGACTATTTTGAGAGCAAAGGGAGGCCCTATCCAGTATTAATATAGCATTCCTACTGAACTGTTTGCTCATGTTGAAATGTTGAAATATGTGACTTATTGACCCAAAAATCACTTTTTTGACAAATCAGCAAGGAATTAAATGCTGACTTCTGTCAGAAGTGGGTAATTCCCACATTGCACTGCACTTCAAGTTTTATCAGTATGTTACAATAGTGGCACACTAAAATTCTCTGCAATCACTGGCTGGAGATCAGAAAAGGATATAAAGGAATTTAGTATTTTAGTGAATCAAATCCCTCATTGCAATACTGCCCAGTTGGTTAATTTAATTCAAGCTGTTTTCAGTGGACAAAGCTGACAGCCAGCGCAGATAAAAACCTGCCCTGAAGCCATGTATCTTTGGTCGTGAATGGGAGTATAGGCGAGTGAGTTTTGCATGGAAAAAAATCTCATTTTATTTGACATTGCATTCTTAACTTGTCCTGCTCAGATGCAGGGTTTCTCCATATGATGATAAGGAGAGCTCCAAAGGGGCAAAAACCTTACAACCAACTGCCAATTTCAGTTAGCCTAACACAAAACAATCATACACACTAGTATATTTTATGTTTTCTTTGTAATTTTACACATTAACAACAAAATTGTAATCATAAAGTTTGTTGTTTATAACTCTAGATAGCTAAATTATCTTCTTTAGCTACAACTATCTTCAATTTGGCCAGATTTGGCTATTTGTTTTGTTTTGTTTTGTTTTAGAAAAGTCTTTTGATGCTCATACTTCTGAGGAGAGACTAAAAATTAAACAAGAGAGCAGACTGATGTCCAGTATTTTAATTCAAAAATAAAGGAATAAGATCAAGTCCTTTCTCCTCCCTTGATACACTAAAATTGGCCAGATATAATGCATATAATTCACACTAGAGTTAGGTCTTGTTTTCACTAAAACACAGTTTGCCGCAGAGCACTTTTAAACGTTGAAAAAATAAATTCTAAGTGAGTGGTCATGTTATTTTTTGGTTTATGAGCAGCTTCCATTTAATTTGGTCTATGTTTGAATTTATGTATGATTAAAAACTGTCCTTCCAGACTTTGACTCTTAAGAACATGAGAACAGCTTTGTCCCTGTTGCACTCCGGCTCATAAAAGATGTTCATCATGTTGAGTGGGTTTTGGTGAGATGTGATATGAAAATGTTTGCCTTTCTTGTGCATATTTTTTAACTGTTCCTTAACTCACCTAACTGTAAGACACTGGGGCTAAGTGACAGGAAAAACTAACAATTTTCCATTTACAGAGGTGTTTGCACAGTAAATAGTTTGTTTTATTTATCACCATAAAAATATCATGAATCAAAAACAAATTCTGGTTAAATGTCATACAACCACAATTAAAATGTCAGAGTTCCAAATCAAAATAGCTTTTTTACTAACACACCCACCCACTAACCCTAACCCTAACCCCAGTTCCTTTAAAACAGCTTTCACAACACCAGACAAGTAGTTACACAATACATGTGCATTTACATAAACACTTTCTTTTTAGGTCAGCATCATTTCATACTGAGAGAAAAAAAGTGGAAAGAGAGTAGACAGAGAAAGTGGTCTACTGAAAGAAAACACTGCAATCCACACTTCACTCAATGACCATAAGCTATACTTTGTTAACATTTTAGGTAAGAACTGCAAAATGTGTTTATTAAAATTTATAACTAAAACTTTGATCCAGTATGCTGTTAATGGGAAACTTAATATGAAAACTTCTGCCTTCTTAAGAGAAAACATACCTTCAACTTTTCTGCCTGATCCTTTTCTAAGAAGACCAGGTCTATAATTGTGACATGCCTTTTCCTTAGGGCTAGGTTCTCTTAAACCATCCAGATTCAGTGTGATTATCTGTGTTTCTATTTTTTAATGCTCTTTTACTGTAAGATGTTGCATCTTCTTTGCTGCTTCTTCGGATGTGACCTCTGGCTTTTTTTCTGGGCTGGGGCTAGGAGTGTTTGGATATTCCCGTGTTCCAAAAATGGTGCTACCAACACGAATATTAGTGGAGCCTACCTCAATCTGAAAAAAGAAATACAATACACAGACATGGCTGTGTTAAATTTTCACAGCAGTGCATGTGGATTACATGAGAGTTTCAGTTTACATGTTCTTTCTTTAGTTCAGAATCAAACTGAAACAACAATAATTAAGTAATTAATAAAAAAAACCCAACAACTCCAGTGAGGAAGAAAGCTAATAACTCACCGCATGTTCAAAGTCTGTTGACATGCCCATACTGAGCTCAACCTGTTCCAGTGGAAGATTTAGACTTTCACATACCTCTTCACGATGCTTTAGCAGAATCTACACACAAAGTCATTTTTAAGCTGAAGAATTTTTTTGTAAAGACAACTTCTTTTCTTTTAACATATGACTGTTAGTGGTAATAAATGTTAACGTCCCCTGCCACTTGCCAACATGCACACATAAACAGTACAAAAATTAGTGTCTGTGCTTCCCAATCAGTGTAAAGGCTTTAGTCTTATTCTATTTTCTCATACTAGGGAATATCTTTTCAAAAATCTGTACGTGTTCCACAACTTATGAGTGGGTACAACAAATTTTGAACTGTGGCACATGGTCTATTTTACAAGCTCACATAACTAAATTAGTTGATATTCCTAGCTGTCACAAACCTGTAATTATTATATGCCCCAAGGAAGAATATATGTAATACAGTGGTGCTTGAACATTTGTGAACCCTGTAGAATGTTCTATATTTCTACTCCCGAGTGACACAAAAGAAAAGCATTTGCCCATCATCATGATTTTGAATCCTGGTGATCCTGGAACCACGTGATGGCCTCACCCTCCCTGGTTGGTGGTGTGATGGGAGAGACTGACTGACTAACTGTTGGGTGGGTATCAGATATGACCAAGTTATGGAGAAAAATTGGGGAAAAATAAGAAAAAGTATTTTCTACATTTCTAAAAAAATTTGACATAAAATATCAGATTTTCACTCAAGTCCTGAAAGTAGATAAAGGGAACCAAATTACACAAATACTATATTATGTCAATTATTTATTGAGAAAAATGATCATATATTACATCTGTGTACATTATATCTGTGAGTGGCAAAAACAGGTGAACCTTTGCTTTCAGAACCTCTTGTGCAGCAATAACTGCACCTAAACATTTCAGGTAAATTTGATCAGTCCTGCATGTCAGTCTAGAGGAATTTTAGTCCATTCCTCCGAACACCACAGCTTCAACTCTTAGATGTTCTGTGTTTCTTCACATGAACTGCTTGCACAACATTTCTGTTGGATTAAGGTCAAAACTATAAATTTTATTCTTTATTCTTCCTTAACCATTATTTGGTTGAACGACCTGTATGATCTGTTACACTGACTCACAGATCAAACCACAAAGTGTCAGCTGTTTTACTTGCTTTTATCCCGGAACTAACGCTTAAACTGAAACGGTGACCTGTACCACACAAACCGAGGCCTTGATGGTCATTGGTCACATGCCTTTCTTCAAAACGATACAAGCCTTGAAGTGAGGCTTCATCTGACATGCCCACTCCTACTCGACACATGCCTCGAAGCCTCAGTTTCAAATGTCCCATGTTGTTACAGTTTATATGTTGTAATGTATGTTTATTGCTGCTGGTTGGCATACATTTAAGTTACTGACAGTATGTTTTCTTGTTACTGCTGGTTTTTCTACCTGTTGTTAAAAACTTTAAAGCTACAACCTAGTTTGAATTTAACTGCCTTAAAGGTGCTTATCCTCATGCACATTTACCCTCACTTATTTATTACTGTATGTATTAGCTTTCTGATCTGAATTTATTTGGTTTCATAATGTGTTTGGTAAAATTGTGTAAAGTTAATGTTTGTTTGAAATAGTTGTTAGAAAAACAACAGAAATAGAAAAGGAACATAAGGATTATAATTAAGTTTTATTTGGTAAATGAGTAGCATTTATAATTTAAACTTAAAACATAAGGGTAATTTTATACTGACCTTGTTCATAGGTCAGGTTTTTGTTGAGATTGGATTCCTGAAGACAGAGATACAGAGCCACCTTGAGACAAGTTGAAGATTTAAAAACTTCCACTAATGGATAACGAGTCTAGCCCTTTTGAACTGAACCACATAGACCTTAAACCTGAAATGCAGTAGGACCAACCTGCATTTTGACAACACAGTTCAGTAAATGGATCCCTGTCTATTCACCTGCTTCAGATATACCACCAGGTTTGAACTGGTTGATAGAGATTATAATAAAAAGACCTGGGTTTCATTTCTTTTTTTTATTAGGTGTGCGCAAAATTTCAGTTTTTATACCTCTGTGTAGTTTTATTTCAACATGTAGTTTGGATCCCATGTGTTTGTTAACCTTTACACACTTCAAGACAATCTATCCATTTTTCTTAAAAGTGCTGTGTACAATGTTTCCTTCATTGTTTTCATTCTTTTGGCTCTTGTTCTTAAAGTCTTCTGAACTGCTTCAAACCTCTACGATTTCCATTACTATTGATATTTACCCCTTTTCCCATTCGCTTTGCACTGGTTACAACTATGTTAGTGAAAAGCACAGTGTCACAACCTTTTACCTTTGGCTTGGTTTTGCCAACTTCCTGCACCACCTAACACATATTGGCTGTGTGGAACTATAACTTGGACTGAACTCCCTTCATGAGTTAATGGCAGATTTACCTTCCTACGAGGAATAAACATTATGTAAACAAAGATTTTGGACTATCTGGTTTCTAGGTGGGGAAGTACATGTAAGATAATAGGCCTGAGTGTTGTATTGACATTGTGCACCCTAGCAAAGACCTCAAAGGACATTATTCAGGACTCAGCTTCTCTACATTACAAGACTGGACCAAGCTCCAGGATGGATAAAAGGACCCATTAGATCTATCTGCATGTTCTTGAGATTAGTGTGGTTATTTTCTCTATCATTGTTTATGAACATTAGTGTATGTCTTCTATTTAAATGGACAATGTCCTGTTTGTTTCAAATTTGTACTTGTAGCAAAAGTCTTTCAGCATGGTCCATGGAAAGAATGTTGGATATGGGGACTGATGGGGCCAATGCAGTACAAATACAGAGAAAACACAAAAATGCAGAAAACAGATACATTCAACTGGTACCACACACATGGTACCAAGAAGGGGCCAACACACTGTAAATACAGGAAAAAACATGCAAAATACCGATCATGAAGATACAATATCATGAAAAATCAGAAACAAGAAATAAGCCGAAACAACAATAGAAATGGGTTACACAAAGGGAAATGTTTCTAAGGGACATGTGATGGAAACACCTGGTGGACAATTTGAAAAAGAAGTATGACTGGTAATTTTAACATTGCGATAAAGCTAGCCACTCTTCCTGAAACTATGGCTAAACTAGCCGCACATAAAATTTAAGGGCATGGCTGTTAGACACTTAGAGGTAGTAGTGCTGAAATCAGAACGCGAGCATCCACAAGCTCCAACACAACCAATGCTTAACTTACAAAATGCTATATTTAAGCAATGAAACTAAAGTAATGAAGCTAACTGACAGGCTCCCATGACACAATGGGGAAGATAGCTGCTTAATTTTAAGCTCTGCGTTGACTTTCTACAAATGTCTTACAAATAAATATTTTTAAGGTCAAATTTCACTAACTTTGGCTCTTTTTGAAAGCTTGAGCAAGCACAATGGTGAAATGATCAGAATCTTCAGCCTATGGAGACATTAAAAGTTACCTATCCCTGAACATGCTAATGCTAGCAAACAAGAAAGCACAGACCAAGTACAGTAGGTTGTAGATATTGCTAACATATTCATGACTTTAAAGAACATTTCAAATGTCTAGAAGTCTTGAGGAAATAAGGCATGCATCAGCTTCAATTGATTTTAATGACAATTGTAAAGGTTAAAAAACAGGTGGAATTTCTAGAGGTGACTGAGAATAAATCACTGGCTAACCCGCAGGCTAAAAAAGCAGACGTGAGCCTGTTAAAGAACAAAATGGATGATTTGGAAAACCATAGCTGGTGGAATAACATGCGCCTTACTGATGTTCCTGAGGGTAAGGGGGGACAGGATATGAACAAATATTTAGAAGAGCTAATTAACAAGGTATTTCATATAATCAGATAGACTGTTGGACATTGGAAGGGTGAACAGAGGTGGTGGCTACAGGCCTAACCCTAGACCTATATTGGTGAATTTTCTGTGCTCAGGAGATCAGGATTATGTGCCATGAGCCACAAGCCTCTCAGCTGCACCTAAACATAACATAAAAAAAACTGCTTCATACAAAGAGAGTGAGATTTTCACTACTTTTACACCACTGGTGATCTTGAGGATTGAGAGAAGAGTTAGAATAGAAGAGTCGCACAAGGCAATGGGTTACATTAAGATGAAGGTGTAAGGTAACCACTTGATACTGATCTTGACAGGATATATAGAATCAGTCTATCTGAGAATCATTAACTATAGAGGATGTGGGTGTGTGGAATATAAAAATTTTGCTTTGTGTGGGTATTGGGATATTATGAACACTGTTTTTATTTTCATAATAATATAGGCTTTCTGGTGTTAGTGGTAACAATTTGCATTACATGCTGCATTTGTAGGATTTGGTTATGTAATTTCCTTTCTTAGCATTTAAGATATGACAGCTTTTACTAAAAGTATGGCATGTCTAACCACATGGAACTTTAAGGAGTTGGTTCACACTACAAAGTCATGATCAGTGTTAGACATGAAAAATGGGATATAGCATTTCTCAGGGAGACTCATTTGTCCCCAGAGGAATCATGAAAAGTATTCTATATACTGAATAGGAGGTTGGGTTGAACAGGTCTTCTGTAGTGTGAGGTCAAATAAGCAAGGGGGTGTAACACTTGTAAATAAGCATCTACAATTAAAATGTCTCAAACAGATTAAAGATTAAAGGGAAAAAATTGTTATCGTTTGTGCTGAAATGCAGGGGCAAAAAACAATTCTGGTTAATATTTTTGCACCCTGTGGAGAGGAGCCGGCTCTTTTTTTTGCAGTATTGAAAGGTAAAATATAAACTTTGTGAGATACAGGACTCATGATATTCTTGGGAGGATTACAGTTTAGTAATGGGCACAGTCCTTCACTGAATATTATGTATACCAAAGACAATGCTAATGTTATTATGGATTTATAAAACACTGGGCCTTATTGACTCTTATATCTGTAAGAGTGGGATTATACCTTTTTCCCCAGGTAAAACATATCCATAGATAGATTTTTTTTTATTATTATCCAAGTGACTTTCATGTAAGCATGAATTAAACCATGTAAGTTATGTAAGCTTAATTAGACTGCTCATGCATACTGACCAGGTTGGCTGTATTCAGAGCTGAAGTTTAATGGACAGCAGACATTTCATTAATATAATGTTTTTTTATAGCTTTTTATATTATGTACATTTATAGCTACATTTACAGCATTTAGCAGACACCCTTATCTAGAGTGACTTACATAAGTGCTTTGAAGTCTCTCAGTAAATATATTCTGATACTGGTTCACTAGGACCTGGGCTAAGAATACCATCATGTTAAAAACTCTGTTGGCAAGTAATACAGAAAGGTGTTTTTACTTTTAAAAAAAAAGAACAAATAAAGTGCTAGTCCAAGTAGTCCTTCTGAAAGAGGTAGGTCTTTAGTCATCGCTTGAAGACATACAGTGACTCTAGGGGAAGTTCAATACACCACCTAGGTACCAGATGCATGTCTTCCTTGAACTTTGAGACATGGTGAAACCAGCCGAGCAGTGCTGATGAATCGGAGGGAGTGCAGTGCAGTGCGGGGTGTAATAAGTGCTTTGAGGTAGGAGGGTGGTGGTCCTTTTTGGGTTTGTAGGCAAACATCAATGTTTTGAATCTGATGGAGGCAGCTACAGAAAGCCAGTGAAGGGAGCATAGCAACGGGGTGGTGTGGTAGAACTTGGGAAGGTTGAAAACGAGGCTTGCAGCTGCATTCTGGATCAGTTGCAGAGTTCGAATGGCACTCAGAGGCAGACCTGCTAGGAGTGCATTACAGTAGCCTAGTCTCGAGATGATAAGGGACTGAACAAGTCAGACCCTGAGTGGAAAGAAATGGGCAAATGCTTTTGATGTTGAATAGGAGAAATTGACATGAGAAAGATTAGCAATATGAGAGGAAAAAGACAGGTGATTGTCCATTGTTACACCAAGGTTACGTGTGGTGACCGAAGGAGAGATCAAAGAGTTGTCCAGTGAGATCGCAAGATCCTGATGTGGGGATGAAATGTTGAGGAGGATGAGGACTGATAACAGTTTGGCCGATCTTAGCAGAAGTCACATCAGAATTTGGACAGGAAATCACGGTAAGAAAACAGATCTGAGACAAGTTGTGATTTCTTCCACTTTCTCTCTGCTGCTCTTAACTCTCTTTGATTGCTATGCAACAACTCTGATAGCCAAGGAGCAGAGTGAGAGTTCTTTCTGGGTTTGGCAGATAGTGGGCAGAGGAAATCCATAGTTGAGGAAAGTGAGGAGAAGAGTCAGTCACTAGCTCCAGTGGAAGGAAGGAAAAGGAGTCAGGGTCTGGAAGGTATGATAGAGCGCAGGAAGTGACTGATTAAGGGGAGACAGAGTAGAGGTTTCGCCGAGTGGGAGGGAAATATTGATAATCGGTTTTTGGAAGAGCAGGTAGGTAAGGATACTAAGTGATGATCAGAGCTGTGAAGTGGGGTAGAAGTGATGTCTGAAGCTGGGGAGGGACAGCTGAACACCAGATCCAGGGCATTTTCTCCTTTGTGTGTGGGAGAGCAGCTGTTGAAAATCAGAGAGAAGGAACAGAGAAGAGTGAGAAGGCAAGAGGACTGGAGCTTTTCAATGGGGAGGTTGAAGTCTCCAATGAGAGTGAGAGGGGTGTTGTCAGTAGGGAAAAGACTCAGGAGTGTGTCCATTTCTTCAAGAAAGTTTCCCAGTGGTCCAGGAGGGCAGTAGATGACAACGATGAAAAGGTTGATTCTTTACAGCAGACTGGCAGTTCCAGAGCTAACCTAGGACCACTGTTTGAGACTGGCAGAAAAGAGGAGGATAGATAAGGTTACCAGTAGTATGGCCTCTGGATTGTGGATGAGATCTTTTGGGTCTAAGAGATGTGAGAACAGAGATGGGTTTGAAGCACATGTCAGCAGTTTAGTCAGGAGTAAGATCAATGAGTTTAAGTAGGGGTATTAGAGCTGAAAATCCAAACTGGGCAAGAGGAAAGTAGACTAGACACCACTAAATTATCACTTTTGTTCTAAGTTATGTTTGTAACATTGGTAGAATATGCTAACTGTTGCAGACTGCTACAGACGCTTGCACCTTCAATATATGTCAGTGAGCCCTGCCCCAAATTCACACTTAAGGGGAGACTGAAACTACTGTTGATTAGACAGCTGAGAAAACTAATTTGCATAGACCAGCAGACATCTCTAAACAACACTACAGAAACAACAATAAGAATCTATGTCCAACTGAGTCAAGTAGATAGCCTATCCAAGCAGTGAACACACACAAGTGAGAAGTGAGCACACATACCCAGAGCAGTGGATAGCCACATGCACCTGGGGAGAAGTTGGGGGTTAGGTGCCTTGCTCAAGGGAACTTCAGCCATGGATGCAGAGGGAAGGGCAAGTTCCATTCCTTCAGTCACCCCACCCACACATTTTTCCTACCAGTCCAGGGATTAAACTGGTGACCTTTCGGTCCCAAACCTGCATCAGTCCCAAAAATGTATAATAGGCTAGAGGTGGCTATACAGACTAATGGACAAATTTAATCTTATGTTACTTAAGGTAGAGGTACTCGCAGGGTTCACCTCTCTCACCTATTCAGCTTAGCTCTGGACGAATTAGCAGTTATTATATGAAAAGAGCAGAATTTCCCAAGGGTATCTGTGGCCGGATATGTGCATAAATTGTTGATATATACAGATAATATTTTGTTATTTGTCTCTGACCCAGCTACAGCGGCATGCAAAAGTTTGGGCACCTTTGCTCAAAATGTCTGTTACTGTGAATTGTTAACTGTGCAGAATATGAACTAGAGGTATTCCTTTGTAGATTTTGATGTGTGTTTTGGATCATTATCTTGCTGTAGGACCCATCCTCATTTGAACTTTAACATTTTTACAGATTGTGTCATGTTTGCTTCTAGACTTTGCTGGTATTTATTATAATCCATTCTTCTCTCTATCAATGAAATGTTCACTGTGCCACTGGCTGCAACACAAAGCATGATCGACCACCCCCATCCTCAGTGGTTGGAGAGGTGTTCTTTTCCTGGAATTCAGAGCACCCTTTATTCACCAACCATACCTTTGCACATTGTTGCCAAAAAAGTTTATTTTGACTTCAATCAGTCCATAGGACTTATTTCCAATCTTATTTCCGATCTTAGGACTTATTCCAGGACTTATTACCACCAGGCTTGTTTAGACGTTCATTTGCACATAGATGCTGAAATTTTTAGATGGGACACAGGAAATGTTTTCTTCTGCTGACTCTACCATGAAGGTCATATTTGTTCAGGTGTTGCTTCACATTAGAGCATAGCACCACCACTCCAGTGTCTGCTAAATGCTTCTGAAGGTCTTTTGAAGTCGGCGGGGGTATTTGCCTTTCTAAATTTTCTTGGTATTCCACCTCCACTGTAACTGCCATTTCTTAATAACATTAAAAGCTGAGCAAACAGCTACCTGAAAACACTTTGCTTTATACTTGCAGCCTTCTCATGCTTTGTGAGAATCAATTATTGTATTTTTCAGAATACTAAGGAGTTGTTTACAGGAGTCAGAGAATTTATTCAATTTTGAAATCTGCATCACCTGGTCTTTCCTACCAGTGTGAACAAGCCTTAGGTTAGTAAGCTAATTAAGGTCTGGAACCTTGGTAAATGTTACCTGAGAACCCAAATGTATTGGGGTGCTCAAACCTTTGCATGGTGTTCCTTTCAATTTTCCACTCTACAACTGTACAAAACAAAAATAATTCACAACTCTTGTATAAAATTCTGAAAAGGAATGGCAATGTTATGCCTTTTGATAATCAGTTAATCTTTGGCTCACTTAACTATTTATAGTAAAGACATTTTAAGCAAGGATGCTCACACTTTTGCATGCCACTCAAGTTCAATACCTTGCCTATTCAATATCATTGACGCATTCTCTAAAATATCAGAATATAAAGTCAACTGGTAAAAATCGGAAGCTCTCCCTCAGATGTCATACTGCCCTGTCTTCACTTTTAGTCCCAGTCCATTCCACTGACCTAGACATGGAATTCAGTATTTTCAGGAATATATATATTCAGGAATGATCATCTTATTTCACCCAAAGCTGAATGACTGATGACCCATTATTTAAATAAAAAAAAAAAATAGATGGTTCACTTGATATTTGTCGATTTCAGGGAAGGTAATGCTCTCAAGATGAACTGCATTCCAAATACTAATCATCTATTAAATTCCCTTCCATGTTCCTCTGTCATATTTTAAACAGCTCAATAAAATAAAATCTACTTAAGCAAACTGTAGATACCAACTGCTAGAGGGGAGGTAACTTTTCTATATAGCTTTTCTATATATAAGGGTATACATAAAAGGTTGTGGTTTTAATATAAGGGTTATTATTATTATGTTCATCTATACACCATGCATTTTCTTCTTCATACTAGACACAAACATAAATGCATAATTTTTCTCTCCCCACTTGCTGCCAATTGTGCAGTTAAACTGTACCTGGAAGTCTGGATTGGGGCCTTCACTGAGATCATAACCATGACGGCCAATTGTCATGAGTCCAGAGAAGACTAGAGCAGGACAATTAGATACAATGTGCTTGACTGCATCAACAGTTTCATCAGGATGCAGCCCATGTTTACCTAATGGAGCACAAAGAACAAGTAAAGTTAACAATGATTACTGTCCCACAACTGATTCATTACTAATATTCAGGCTATGAAATCTTGTATGACAAAGGAGAATACAGAAAACGGTCTACTCTAGCTGTGGATATCAAAAACAGAATATTGCTGACCAATCCGAAGTACACTTACTCCAGTGATGCATGGAACAATGGACTACACAATCTGCCATGGTAACATTACCAGCACTTCAGACTGATTAGTGGGTTATCTGTGAAACATGCACCATTATTGGCTGAATGCTTTTAAGGTGAAAATGAGAAGCAAAACCTGTGCAAGACCTATGACTGGAGTATAATCCATTCTACTGGCACTAACCTTAAAAGCCTTAGTTTTCAATAGCACTGGATGATAGGACAATGTTATCAAAAATTGAATCAAAGCTTTTCATTAAGAGGGGTCATTAATTCTGGAAAAAGACTGTTGATATTTGAACTCAACAGCAAAACAAACACACCTCCCTTCAGTGTTTCTTCAGAAGCTCCACCCCCAAATTCATGGACACTCATTGCCAAAGCCCCCAAAGGCCCCACTTCCAAAATAAAATATACATTTCTTCTTTAGGACTTCTCCTGTTATACATGATCATCTGCAGGGCTTAAATGTACTTGAATTATGCAATGAAGCAAACACAGGTGAATACAAACACTATATAACAGGATGTTTGTGAAATGAGCACACACTTTCCTCGCCGCTGGTGTTGATCTGAACCATGACCTTTAACCCCCAGGTGTTAGAAGCTCGTAACTTCTGCCATGAACTGTTAAGTTTGTCAGCCAGTTTTACAGAGTCGATTGTCTCAACCATGTAAAGGTTTGGAACACCTATATGCCAATTCAAAAAAGGGAAAAACTCAAAAACCACAACATATAATAGAATACACTTCATGTATGTGTTCAAGACATGTAATAATAAATACAAATAAAATAAAGTAAAATGAAGCAATTTTTATAAATTAACTTATTATGTAATCCCATTAAAACAGAGCTAACCTGCTTACCTAAGAGCTTATTAACATTGCCCTTCTGTAGATGTCCAATGAAATGCCATTTAATTTCAGGGCATGATGTCAAAATCTAAAATAAAAAAAAACAAATCAGCACATTAAACTCTAAAATAGAGTAAAAGAGTAAAATATTCTAAAAACACAGCACATGAACTGCAAAAGCGACATAGATAATTAGGTACACTACAAGGCTTACTGAGCCAAACATGAGCTCTAATAA
>JAQQZR010000015.1:14437584-14467776 GCA_030068235.1 Notoglanidium macrostoma | reverse complement strand
TTCACCTGACTATGTGTAGAGGAGTCACCATTTATATCAACAAACTGATAACGATCAGTCAAATAAGACCTGAACCAGGAGAGGGCCGCTCCTTTTCTAATCTATCAAGGTGAATAGTGTGATCGGTGGTGTCAAAAGCTGCACTAAGGTCAAGTAACACAACCAATGAGAGACAACCCTGATCAGAGGCCAGTAGTAGGACATTCACCACTTTAACTAGTGTGGCCTCTGTGCTATGTTGAGATCTAAATCCTGACTGATACATGTCATGAATGCTATTCCTATATAGGTATGAGCATAATTGCTGTGTTACAGCCTTTTCTAGAATCTTGGAAATAAAAGGCAGAGTTGCTTATAAGCTCTCGATTTAAAGTCTGGATTTAAATTCATAGTTTGTGTTTTTTGCCTGATATTGTTAATCTTCTCATTGAAAAAAGTCATGAAGTCATTGCTACTGCATGTTGATGGTATGGACATTTGTGGTGGTCTTATTCCTAGTTAATTTTGCTACAGTATTAAATAAGAATCTAGGATTATTTTTTATCTTCTATTAGATAGGAGAAATACGTTGATCGAGCAGCACTAAGGGCTTTCCTATAGCTCAGTAGGCTCTCTTTCCAAGCCAATTTGAATACTACCAATTTAGTTTGACGCCACTTACGTTCTAATTTGTGTGGTCTGTTTTTTAAGGAGCGCATGTCATTATAACAGGGTGCTAATTTTTTCTCTCAAATTATTTTGCTTTTAAGTGGGGCTACTTTGTCTAGTGTATAGTGAAATGTTGACTCTATGCATTTAGTCATCTGATCAAGTTCTGTCGAGTCCGATGACGCAATTAAAGTTGATAGTTCAGGGAGATCATTGCTAAAACTCTGTGCAGTAGCTGACGTGAATGTTTCATTTGTCATGATAGCTTGGCAAACTGCATATATTATATTACTAAGACACATTTTAAAAGAGAGGAGATGATGATCTGACAGTTTCAGACAGTTAAAATGCATCAATATTCTCTTTACTTAATCCAAAAGTCAGTATTAGATCAAGAGTGTGACCACCATCTTGAGTGGGTCCTGTTACACCCTGATAAACTCCTACTGAATCTAGAATGGACACGAATGCTGTCCTCAGAGGGTCTTCTTAGTCATCGAAATGAATATTAAAGTCTCCAACAATCAACACTTTGTCTAAAGAGACAACCAGATTTGAGATGAAATCTGCAAATTCACACGAATTCAGAATATGGCCCTGGGGGTCTGTAAATGATAATTAGCCGAAACGACAGGACAGACTTATTTTTAGTGTCTACATATGTTATGATAGTATAGAGAATTTCAAAGGCATTAAATTTATGTCCAGTTTTTGTGGGATGCCTAGTTTATCATAAACAACTGCAACACCTCCTCCTCTGCCTGTTAGACGAGGCTGGTGTATATAACTATAGCCAGGTGGACTAGACTCCTTTAATGATATGTACTCATTTGGTCTGATCCATGTTTCTGTTGAACACATTACATTAACCTGCTGATCAGTAATTATTTCATTAACAATAAGCACTTTAGATGTAAGAGATCTAATATTTAACAGTCCTAACTTTAGATCAAAGGTGCTGGCTGTGCATTCAGTAAAATCCAGATTTATTTTAATTAGGTTACACTGCACAAAGTTTTTGCTTCTTGAACACTGTTGGGTGTTTCTTATAGATTTTTGTGTGCTGATCACGAATATCACATCAAAGTTTACCCATCACGTACCGTTTCAGAGAAATCTTCAGTTTTGTCATGATTTTTTATTACATTTGTGTCCTAACATTTTCGCTCCTGTAAGTAACTTATCAACAACGGTGGTTCAGAGGCACTCGAAGGACGATGCCGTTTGCTGTTCCGATGATATGGCGAGAACAGAAAGACCATGTGACAGACTGTTACTTCTGTTTGACTAATTTGTCTCGTTTCTCTGCTAAAAACAAGAATTCAATTGAATATCCTAATCTGCCTTCAGCAGTGAGACCCGTGCCACATGACAGTCTTCCAATTCCGAAACCACCAGAGGATTGGGCCTTAGACGAACCAGATGAAGAAACTTCAATGCAGGGTACTGACAGTGATATTGACCCGGATTTTGAACCGTGCTCATCAGGTGATCCACATCTGATAACACGGTCCGAATTGAACGATTTGGTCAGAGATTTGGGTCTGTCTAAAGCAAAAGCCGAGCTGCTGGGTTTGAGACTGCAGGAATGGTGTTTGCTGTCACCAGGTACGGAAATTTCTGTTTCGACGCCGACATCATGGTATAACCAAATTTTTTGCACAAGTTGACAGTCTCTGTTTCTGTTGTGACATTGGAGGATTGTTCTCGGCCTTGGGTTGTGATCAACAACCCGGAAGAGTGGCGTCTCTTCATTGATTCGTCAATGTTAAGCCTGAAAGCGGTTCTGCTACACAATAGCAACGTTTATCCTTCAGTATCTATTGGCTTTACAGAACCCCAAACTACATTCAGGTGGTAGACAAACTTCTCAAAGCATACAAGACAATGAAGTGCAACATGTCACACAAGACTCATTTCCTCCACTCACACACTCTATGAACACCGTGACATTGCTACGATGGCGAAACGATACCAGGGCAACTGGAATCCATCAGTGCTTGCTGACTACTGTTGGACAGTGCAATGTGATGCACCAGACATTGAATACAAAAGAAAATTAGGAGCAAAACACTTTTAAATGTTTACTAACAATAATGTATTTAGTCACGTTTGTTTTGCATAAGCTATTAAATTGAACAGAATTAAATGTCTATTTCTCAGAGTTCCTACGTGATGCAGTAAAACCAAAAGTATACTTGTACATACCCAGTAGGTACCTGTCACAATCAGCAAAAACTTTTCAGGAAGCAAGACTTTTCAAAAACAATTGTTGTGCAGTGTTATTAGAACAAATTTTCTGAGCATTTCTACATTTTTGTTTAACTCGGGGGGGGGAACAGACACAGTCTCAATATGGTTGAACCTGAGTGACGACTGTGCAGCTAGCAGGAGGTCGGTTTAGCCTGCTTGTCTGCTCCCTGGCCTTGGCTCTAGATTATCACAAATTAACTAGGCCTGTCATGAGACTATGAGCTATACTACAAGAAATGAAAGCAGCACCTTCCCGAGTGGGATGGATACCGTCCCGCCCTAACAGGCCTGTCTTGCCCTCAAAACTACTCCAATTACCTATAAAGCCCACACTGTTTTCGTAGCACCACCTGGACAGCCAGCAGTTCAGCAACCATAACCTGCTGTAAGCTACATCACCACGCCGCATTGGGATGGGGCCAGAGCGTACTACTGCATCGGACATCGCCTTCGCTAATTTGAACACCTCTACAAAGTTACACTTGGTAACCTCTGACTGATGAAAGTGTATATTGTTTGCTCCTACATGAATAACTATCTTAGAAAACCTGTGCTTGCCTAGGACCCTAAGATTACCTGCTATGTCCGGCACCCTGGCTCCCGGTATACACCTAACTAGAGCTGCTGGTGCCCCTAAAGGCCTAGCTAATTTAATGTGCCTTAAGGCTGAGTCTCCTATAACCAGAGCTCTTTCAGGTTTCTCGGTGGGTGCTTCACTGTGGAGAGGAGTGGTGCTCCCGTGGGTGAGCATTAGCGTTAGCTTTGGCGCTGCAATTATGCTGCCTGGTTGTCACCCATTTGCCCTGCTGTGAGGACTCTAATGCCGGAGCTGGGGGATAACTAACTCCGCCTGAGTCATCCAGAGTTTCCCCTACATGCACTACACCACTCTCACGATCTCTAAACCTCTTTAGAGACTGGATGCGCACCTCTAATGCTGCAATCTTATCCGTCAGTGAGCTAACTAATATAAACACTTATCGCACGTATAGCTATTACTAATGATGGAGGAAGAATGACTAAACATCCTGCACTCCACACACTGAACAAGCTGAATGTTTGCCATGATAAATGTTTAACGTACCTTAGTTGAAGTTTTGTTGATAATATTTTTGGCAGATCCACTGTGGATGACCTCCACTTGCAGTGTTTTGACAGGGAGAAAAATTAAAAAGAGAAAAAAGCGCGTTCTCTGGAAAGAAAGAAAGAAGAAAAAAGAAAACGTAACAAGGAAAAAAAGGAAAAAACACTGAAAAATAAAATAACACAATTATGAAAAAACAGAACACGAATAGCATAAACTCGAACAGTGGCAAGAACTCCCGGCAAACAATTAGAAAATAAGAAATTATGTCAACAGAGCAACTACAGTAGGAAACAATGACTATGCAAGAGCCTCTATGAGATCAAACTATGGATTCATGAGAATAGTAACATTTATTTTGCTTGACACCCAGTGATGATTGGCTGTTGAGGATGTGGATTTCTTTGGCTTTATATCTCACCTGGAGCCATGCTTTGCGTGTCCCAATCAGAAATACTTTTAAAATGTTTCCAATCCCCAAGCTCTATCAAATGGTTTATGGTCACATGGGCCACCTTGTGAAAAATAATTTTAACTTTCTTGTGTTTTATAAATGATATATTGTGTTCCATGTCCATGTTAACCTCATCAGCTAAGTGAATGTACATGCTGTTGCTAATAAACAGTAAGCCCATAGTCGGATGCATAGCTGTGTTCTTATGGAAGTTTGTGTAGCTGTTTAATTAAATATTAAAATTTCTGTAAAGCTACTTTGTGAAAGTCAGTTATTAAAAGTGCCATATAAAATAAATAAGATTTTATCTTTCTATCCAGTTTTATCTTGCTGCTTTTTTCAAGGTTGTCATTCAAAGTTATGTTGTAGCTCCAGACTGCGACCATTTAGTTGCATTATTGGAGACATTGGGACTAAATTTAATAAATAGGTGTACCAGTGTGACGTGAAATTATGTCCCCTCCCTTTTTGTAAAAAAAATCATCGTATACATCACAACACTAGAAGGAGTGAGATTTTGTGTGTGCATGCATGCACGAGATAGTGAGTGATTAGAGTGGCGAGCTAATGATACATTTTCGCTTTGCTCTTGTAACTATGAATTGTCATTTTGTAAGCTTAGAATGAGTCCTTTATATGTACATTGGGAACTGGTCCACCTCTATGTAGCGGCCAAGTTTGTACCAATTCAGTATCCCTTGTGAGCGAGCGCTATGGCAGTCGGGCAGACAGGCACTGGAGACAGCTGTAGGGTGGGTTTTATTGGTGCAGTTCAGTGAAAATACAATCCAGAAAAATTTACGTGAGGTGAAATGTGCTCGTGTGTAGAGTGGGTGAATTGGCTCTTCCAGGTAGGTGGGGAGGCAGCAGCTGTTGTGTTCCTCTGGCTTCCGGGATAACGAAAACCTCACGGTGAGTCTGAGTTAGAACCAGCTCACCGTGTTTTTCAGCTGCCTCTTTTTATCTGCTGCCGCTGTGGGCTGGAGCGTGGCTGGAAATCCTCCTCAAGCCGTGCTGGGTTAGATAACCCCTCCTTCCTCGTTACCGTCGAGAGGAATCCCCGGCCTCTTCTGGGATTTCCCGGCGGGGAGGAGCGCTTGCTGGTGTTCTCTGACGGGGCCATGTAGCCACAGACGTCACGCCCAAAACGGACAAACCTGTTTCAAGTGGCCACATGAATCCGGAAGAAAGCACTAGAAGAGCAACTAATAAGAAAAAAGGGAAGACAAGGAAGAAGAAATGAGATGAATCAGTGATTACTGGTACTAGCTAACAAGTTTGAGAAAACACCTATTAATAAGCACGAAAAAGCAAGGGAGTGTGAATGCAAGTACAATCCCTATTGAAAAAAGTTTGGGATGCAGTGTAAAATGTAAATAAAACAGAATGCAATGATTTGCAAATCCTTTTCCACATACAGTATATTCAATTGGATCCAATACAAAGACAACATAATTACTTTTCAAATTGTTAAACTTATTTTTTTCTAAATATGCACTCATTCTGAATGTGATGCCTGCAACATGTTACAAAAAAGTTGGGATGCATATTTGCAAAAAAAAATTAAGCTTATCTAATTAATTATAGGGCAAAAAGGATTTGTAATCATTGCGTCCTGTTTTTATTTACATTGTACACAGCATCTTTTTTTGGAATTGAGGTTCTTTATGGAAGTGCTTGTGAGGCACCTGATGGCCACTGTGCATTCTAGTGCACGCTTGGAAAGGGAGGGGCATTCAGGGCATTAAATAAATCTTAATTTAAATTCATGTCTCATTTGTGATTTTTATTAAATTGTTGTATTTTATCATATGAAAATCATGATATTGGCATATATAATGTTTAGTTATCTCCCCCCAATGACTGTATAAATTATTTATAAAGTCGATGTCTCCACCAGGTTTTAACAGAGATGTTCAACTGCCAGATGTGGTGTCACACAGACCAGACCAATAAGAGTGAATTTGCCGAGCCATCAAAATTAAGATGGAGAATTCTGAACTTCATGAAATGAGAACCTCATGAAAACTATTCAAATCAGTTCAGCATTTGATATGCTTGATATGTGGTGTTCTCTAGAGAGGCGGGTGTAACAAGAAAAGTATGGCCAAAGATGACTGAGGCTAAAGACCTGAGATGGTATCATGAAAACGTTGTGTTGCATATCAGTTTAAGTGATGCACCGAAAATTTTTGCTGGTGCTCTTACAATTTTAAATAAGGATCATAAGTGCTACTAGTGGAAAAAGTTTATCCTTCTGCGTCGAACCTACGGCGTAGGGTATGATGGATCTGCGTGCCCTATGGTGTAGCCTACGCTATGCTTGATGTGCACCTCCCCAAAAATTTAACTACCTGTCACAGGGAAGGAAGACCGCAACAAGTGTGACTGGTCTGCTTGTAAGCCTGCCTGCAGCCTGAGAGCATGCATTCCTTGTTTATCATTGCTATGACAACTGTGCGAGCTGTGGCAGCCTGTGCTACTCTCGTTTTACTTTTGCCTGTTTAATGCAAGCTATAAAAGAGAAATTTTTATACAAGAAAAGTAAATTATTTTAGAACTGATGTCTATTGTTGCTGTCTCTTGCCTGCACATGTATAGGCATATGAATGAATTAAAGAAAAATAGTACTGCTCTAATTCTTTTTATAAACATTTTTTTTTTTTGCTTTTGCAGGGAAAATGGTATTTTTTTTTTTTTCCTTTCTGTCCACTTAAACATCTTAAGTCATGGAAGTTTTTCAGGACACTAGTACCGAATACAGACAAGTTAAAACTCTTCAGAAATGCTTTCAGTTGGAATTCACCTGGCTTTTGAAACCATGTGTGGTGCTGAGTACATGTTGTGGTATCTGGCACTGCCCCTGTTCAGAAACAACCTCTCGTATGCACTTATTTATGCAATGCTATAACAGTTAGCAAAAAGTATCAGCCTCTCAAAATGGGTCTGTTTCTAATGTTTTTAAATTAAAAAAAAGTTTATTTAGTTAATAAAGGTCTTTTGGTGATTTAGTATTGGTTCTGGACTACTTGGTATGGACACTGGCAGTATGGCAAAAGTTTACACTGTGCCTGGAAGACGCATGGTGTTGCATCATATGCTTGACATGTTATTTATATGCAATGCAACAGGATTCATTATATTTCTACATATTTTTTCACCATGACCAGAAGAAAGAGCCAGTTGGAGATGAAGAAACCCTCCCCGAGGAGGTCCAGAATCTGGAGACACTCACAGCAGACATATTATCGGTGAGTCAGATTTAGTATTATACATACATCACAGATGCAGCACATAATGCAGAAGCCAGAAGCAGAAGATTGGAGATAAATTATTCTGTCTTTTGTGTGACTTGTTCAGTCACTCATTTCAAGTCAAACTTGGAAGCACGAAAAGTAACTACAGCAAAATGTTTTCATGTGGAAATGGGAGAAAAGCTGCAACAGCATTATACCAAATTATGAATGGTGTGCCAGCTATGCTGTGTCGGAGAAATGTAACATTTTACATATTAATTAATGACATTGTAATTGATTTTCAGTTAGCTGATATGTCATAAGTTGCACTTTAGATGTCTCATAATGTGTACGCTCATGTACAGTGTCCATAACTAACGTGGCCGGACAAGAGGTGAACCCTTGCTGTATCTTTAGTACATGCTCTAACTACAAGGTTCTTGCAGTACAGACTCTGGCTCCAAATTTTACAAGATGGCGACTTCCAAAAATCACACAATAGGATGGAATGCCGCCATGTTGTCCGATCATATACAGTCATTGGTTGGAATCACTGAAAATATTTGTGGTAGTACAAGGACAATTGGATCAGTGGTCTTTTTTTAAATGGCAAAAATTGGATGCTTAGCATGGCATTTTTGTAGGACATCACTCTACATTTAAATGAGCTTAATCTTAAGATGCAAAGGAGCAATAACTTTCAAATAAAGTTTGTGAGCATGTGGCTGTTAAAGCATTTCCAGTAAAAATGGAATTGCTTTGCGTAAGTGTTATCAAATGTGATTTTTAATGGTTTCCAAACCTAGAGCGACAGGAGTTGTTGATGCCCTCCTGTGTCAGCTTTTCTGTGATGTCCATGCCAGATTGATGGAAAACTGTAGCACAAGATTGAAAGACACATGATATTCATCAATTAAAAAGCCTGACCAGGAGTCTTGAAATCTTTAATTCTTGAACTGTAGATTTCTCGCTAATTCCTCCTCAGAACTGACAAGGTAGATGTTCAAAACCTGCTAGAAGGATTATCTCAATGTTCCCCTCAACAAAAGGATGTGAGCCATATCAGTCCTGTCAAGTATCAAAGCAAGAAAAGTAATCACCTAAGTATTACACTAAGGAGGCCCTTAGAATTGCAGTTTCAAGAATGCAGCCTAATTTCGCAACACTTGTTTTACAGATGGAGTTCCACAATTCATTTAAAGATAGGCTTGGCTATCTTAATTACTAGACTGTTTTTGTCATGGAAACAGTATTACACTTACTTGTTTTTATTAGTGCGATGACAAGCAAATTTTGTGGCTCTTCACCAGTACAATTTTGTGTGGTATAGCTTTTGAATTATTGCAGTCTAAGGACCACTGCCTTAAAGGAACAACTATACTCCATCTGTTATCAGTGAAGTCTCCGTCCACAAGTTCTAACCATTTTTCTGATGCACAGCTTCATCATATCAAGGATTATATATTTTTATTTGTTAATTAGCACTTTTTAAATAAATCTGTTTCTCAGGCTTTTTCATATTGTATGAATAATAAATGTTGGATACAGTACAAAATGTTTTAAATGGGGTTTTAATATTAAGTATTTACCACTTTTATTATTCATTTATTTAGCGATACGTTTTATCCATACCTCATTGATTTTTGTAATTTGCTGTGCACATTTGTGTAGGGTTTAACATTTTTGTCACTGTATTGCTGACCAGCAAATGAAGAGCTTTACAAGTATGGTTTCATCCCTGATTTCATGTAGATTCTCCCAAGCAAAGGTTCTTTTTGTGTGTTTAAATATGCTTAGTGCAAAGTTATTTTGTTCCAATTCAAACCAGTAAAAACAACTAGAGAACCAAATTGTACCTTTGTTTCCCCCCTTAGTTTGAAAATTGCTCAAATACTTGTAGTGGTATTTTTTTTTTTGTTGTTGTTGTTTTTTATTTTTAAGTAACTGTTCTGTCCATTTCTGTCTTAAAATGTTATATCCCTAACAGACACTGACTGTGACTCAGATTAAAAAGGTTCGAGGGTTGGTGGATGAAGCAATTCAAAGAACAGACTATGAGAGGCTGAGGCTGGAGATGGAGCGCTTTGAGTCCCTGAGAGAGATTGGCAACCTCCTACACCCCTCTGTTCCCATTAGCAATGATGAGGTGAAATTTTGCTCCAACTTTGCATCAACATGCTAAATATGGAAAGGCTGGGCTGACTCAAATAATTGTTCTTTTTCCATTGTAACTGACTCTTGACCTCAGTAGGAAGTGTTTGAATTATGTAATTGAAAATAGAACTTGGGCTATGTTCACACAGCAGGCAAAAGTGTCCTGAATCCATTCGGGCTATATGTGGATGTAAAATGTGGGCTATATCTGACATTAGTCTTAACTGAGCGCACTCCTAAATTGACTTGCATGGACAAGGGAACAATGATACATGATGCGTTCAAGTTTACTGTATAGAGGGCTGTATTTTATTCAGCCACGGACACTCCTTTGTTGTTTTCTGTTCACACAGATTTATTAATTGCATGGCAATCACATTTAAAAAAAAAAAAAAAAAAGGTTCAGATTTAGGCCACTTTTGCATGCTGTGTGAATGTAGCTTTAGAGCACTTTTTTTTTTTTTTTTTTTTTTTTTTTTTAATTCCAAGTTTCATTGAAGAACCATTTTCTCATGTCTTCTAAAGTTACCAAATTCTTGGTAGCTGATTTATTATTTTAATGTGAGCAAAACTTTCCTGAACTGTGCATAACACATGCAATCAGAAAGGTCCTCTTCCACTAAATTCTATAGTGTCGTTGTGGAGCAAAAACTCCTAACATCTTATATCATTGCAACTGATGAGCATTATAAGGTGTAAGGTTTAAAGTGGCTTAAACCAGAGTGGTTTAAAGGAGTGGGGCTTTGTATGCTATTGGGGTAGGCAAATATCATTGTTCCCCCTACAAAAAACATTCTATGGTTTTAAGTAGCCTTGGTTATATGAATAACTTAAGTAAAAAAAGTGTACATCTTTCAGTTCTCAAAGTTATGGTGTTTAATAGGCTGGTGTGATATAATTATTTTATCTATACTTGATATTACACTGCCACGATATCCAGTGATGCAATTTAACATCCTAATACAAGGTTGTCGCTCAAAAATATTTTTATTTAAACATTTATTTACCTAACTGACATTCTGTTTCAACCAACATAACCAGCAAGGCCATTTTAAAAGCTTGGATAATCTATACCAAGATGGCACGAGAAACAGTCACACCTTAGGACTGACTGGAAGAGTGTTTGGATTTTATTACCATACTCCTCCTAATGAAAGGCAGGATGTAGAACCTACAGAAGGTGATGGCTAGGTAGCTGCTTCGCAGACCTGGAGCAGTACTCCTCTCAGTTCCACTAGGAGGATGAAACACTCTTTGCTGAATGGATGATATCATTGGTTGGCCATGGTGATGACCTGTCACCCAGTGGGCCTTTATCTGCTTAGACAGGGAAGCATCCATGTTGTGGCAACATCACAGATTTAAACGATTTGGAGCATATAACCTTGGGTCAGGATCCTGAGTTCGGTCACAAGGTCACCCTGGAACCCATTCACCAACTTATGCAGGGCAAGCTTATAGCAAGGAATGTAGTGTTTAAAATAATTCTTGAAATGAATATGGCCATCAACAATATGACTATCAACAGATCTTTCACTGTCTAAAATTCCACTGGCTGAAATGAAAATCAGTACGTTCTGCCACTGTCACACGCACACAACACAGCCAGTGTGTTCCAGGCCTGAATATGATTTAACAAGGTGGAGGGTAGCGATTCTCCAACACCAACAATCCACTGGCATTCTGACACAGACAGGCAACACATTTTGCTACTAAAATATCGATCAGTCAATGTTCAAAATGATGATAAAAAAATAGTATTGTATGTACCAGTATCTAAATTGAATAGATTCCTGCAGAAAGTGAAAGTGTTTTGTGATAGCAAATCTTCAGCGTCACAAACGCACTTCACAATTCTACACTTATAATTTATTACATGCCCAACTTTGCATTTAACCCTGGGCTAATTTGACCCATTTCACCATCCATATTTCTGATAAGAGGGAAAAGAAATAATTTGAACCTTTTGGTATTCAGTATTGGAAGAACTACAAAGCGCTTTAATTCACAGAAACTAACCCTAACCCTAGGTGCCTCTGCTCAGCTGACTGAATCACATGACACTTCTGCTTGCCCTCATAAAGCACTTCCAGTTGGTTGGCCACTTCATGCCAAGACCCGGTACCGGGGCCTGCTTCACTTATCAGCCAGAGTTTGCGACGCTCTTACTCGTTCTTAATCGCTCTTAATCTCCATAGTTTATTTTCCTAAACTTTGTTTTCCAATGTTTAGCAAAAGTTGGAAATGATGTTGCAGTGAAGCAAAAGCTGTTTGAAAACATAGGGCTTTGCTTACTAATCCAAACACCATTCACGAATAGCATGTTAGCCACTAGCCTAGCACAGATTAGGCCCATTTGAACTCTTCTGGATTTCCTGAATTTAAATAAAAAGGGTGATTATTTGAATATATAAAGCAAATGAAAAAGAAAGTTGGAAAACATTCACAAGCATAAGCCCTTTCAACTATGTGCAATGATTCCTTCTTTCAGTAGGCGAATTAAGTCTTTTCCCATTCATTTCAATGGGAAAATTAATGATGAAACGCGGCAAAAAAATGAGAGGACCTATCGCTTAGCTGTAAACAAGCACACTACACAGGCACAAGACAGGTTAGTAAAATGGATTGGGGTCAATGTCTCAAACTATGGGATGGAAGATATCTCCGAAATAGAATAATGAAATGGTGAAATAATTAAAACTTAAACTTTTAAGGGTTTTGTGTGATTTCTTTAGGGCCTGTGACCACTTTGTGGCCAAAATTATTGAATGTGTGAGGAGAGGACTAACTGCCACCTCTGAATTATGGCATTGGTTCTGGATGTGCCTGTGCCTCCCCACAGTGCTAGCACACTGGCCCAGGCTTTCCTCCCACACCTGCAGCCCTGTATTCACACCCCTGCTAGGAAGAAGAGACAAATAAAGAGGGAGACTGAGGGGGAGGAAGACCCTGGACTTGAGGAGTGGGGTTTGAGGGAATTCTATTTCCTATGGCTTCTATTTCCATGATGCAGATGATTCCATGTGGGAGGGCAGGAAGAAGAAGGGAATTCACTAGCGAGAGGGAGGGACAAGGGGCAGGGTGCTTTTTGACACCCTGAGCTCAACAAGCATCAGGGCCTGTGGAAGCACTGGTGATGCTATATTGGAGTGCTGCTGACCGGCTGACCTGACAAGATTGTTTTTGGTATTTACAAGATTCAAGAGTATATTCAACACTTGTAGTTTGTCCAGTGCACCTTCAAAACACTCGTATCATTCAATGTTGCGCAATAAGTAGTGAAGCTACATATTTGCATTAATTAGCTTGTAAGAAGTTAAATTATTTGTCTGACCCAGCAGGGCTGATTGACTATTCTTAGCATATGCAATGTAGAGTATATTTTTACCGTCTTGTATGTCAAGTCATCTAGTCTCTATCCTGCTTTCGATTAACTTCAAAGTCCGCGAGTTTGACGACTCTTAGGATCAATTTTGGGCATTGAAACCCCAAAACTTTGGAGTTGTTTCCACACACCAGAAATGATTCACCTCATTTGCTTACACACACATAGCAAAATTTATTTAGCATTGGAGTGTTTCAGTTAGTGAAATAGGCAGCAGGTATGTATTTTGAAATTATTCTGAATTTATAAGAATCCATAGCGATTCTTTTTAAAAATTTAGGAAAATTTTTTCCTCTGGCATACTACTGGATTAACTGCTTTCTAGTTATGTAGGTTTGTAGGTTGTTGATGAATCTTGCTCTTAATTAGGATGCAGATAACAAAGTTGAGCGCACCTGGGGTGACTGCACAGTGCAGAAGAAGTATTCTCATGTGGATCTGGTTGTCATGGTGGATGGATATGAAGGAGAGAAAGGTGCCATCATTGCAGGAAGCAGAGGATATTTCTTGAAGGTTGAGTATAAAACAACACCTTATTTATGCATAAGTAGATAAATTATACAAAAATATTTATCTTGAGCATCTATGGCTGGTGGGCTGCCCTGTGTGTACGTACACACACACACACACACACACACACACACACACACACACACACACACACACACACACACACACCAATAAATATATTTTCTAAAGATTTAAAAAAATATATATTTTAAATTTTATTAAACAGCAAGTATGTTTGGACATGGTTTCCCAGAAGAAAATAAGGAAGAAGCCTACACTGAAAATAGTTATCACGAAGGAAATATCTTTAGTAGCAGCACTGAAGTTGGTCTATAATGCTGTACTGTGCAGTAAATACTAAATCAACAGCAAGCATGGCATCTAACACCATAGAACATCAATCATTATAAAATACAATATGAATGAATAATTTGAGGGCGGCACGGTGGTGCAGTGGTTAGCACTGTCGCCTCACAGCAAGAAGGTCCTGGGTTCAATCCCCAGGTCACTCAGGGTGCCAGTTTGCATGTTCTCCCCGTGCATGCTTGGGTTTCCTCCGGGTGCTCCGGTTTCCGGATTAGGTCAACTGGCTACTCTAAATTGCCCATAGGTGTGAATGCGAGCGTTGCGAGCGTGTGTGACTGTTGGTCTGTGTTGGCCCCTGTGGTGTACCCCTGCCCAGGGTGTACCCCGCCTCTCGATAAAGCGGTATAGATAATGGATGAATAATTCAGGATTTCCATGACATTGTGAAAGATATCCATCCTTTCAGAAGAGTACAGTGAGGTCAGCCATATGGACCACCAGGAGCACACTCTCCAACCTTCAGGACTTTTACACCAGGAGACGCTGGTCCAGACCCCAGTCATCCCAACCCTCTGTACTGCGATCAGACCAGTTCAGAGAGGCTGAGGAAAAGCTTCTACCTACAGTTCATCTGCATCTTTAATGAGGACAGTAACAAGATCCACATGACGCTCTATCGTCATAGATAACATTTAATCTTTAACACTGAGCTTTTAAAATCTATGACATCTCTTTCAGTTTTCACATTGCACCATTTCCACTGTACTCTTAAGCTTCACATGCCTGCAACAGTCACAATATGTTATTCTTCTATGCTTTGTAATGTACAAATCACTTTACATCGGTAACTCTGTATACATCACAGTGGTATTAATCTATTCAGTATTATCAGTTTTATTTCTACTATCTGTATATATTAAATTAGTTATTTTTAGAGGTATTATTGCTTTTTGAATTTAGTCACATAAATAAGTTCTGATGCCAAATGAGGGTCTTTAATCTTTAGTAGGTTTTTATCCATTAAAGATTCCTCATAAAAGGAGTTTTGTACTCTAATCTCACAGCGCTATTTACTGCCTTTCATTAATTTCGTATTAATACAAAATTTCACTCACAGTGCAGTAAGTATTGAGGTATTCCTAACCGTCGTTGTGGCTCCATCCTCTGGCCCTATCTGTGTGTTACATTTCAGTCTTGCAGCTGAACTGTGTTGTTTGCACATGCGCAGACGACAGACTCGCACGGTAACACGGTGACGCGGAACAGGTCCGGCTGCATTTTATCGTCTCTTCCGGATGCGCGTCAGTCCTAATTTGCAATGCGCATGCGTGGTGCAGTTCAGCTATCAGTTACTGTTATATGACATTGTTACCAATCCAAATCTTGCATCAGCCAAATCTTGTATCAGCTTTAAAGAAGCTAACGTTGTTAAGTCCTCTTGTTTCATATTATTTTTGTTAGGCTGATGTTAATTATTAAGTATAAGTAAATGTAAATGATAAGTAAACGTGAATAAGTGAATATATTATTTTGTTCCTTCATAATAAAATATAATTTTAGCCATTTTTACAACTAAACACAAGAATTTTTATCACACAAACACATCTTTCTACTTCTCAGTTAATACTTGTTCAAAATGATCACTGTTAATCAAAATATATTTTGATCTAGCAAATGCTATTACACCATATCATTATCAGATCCAGTTGATTAATACAACTGGATATTTCTTTCTTTCTTCTTCTTCTTCTTCTTCTTCTTCTTCTTCTTGTGTGTGTGTGTGTGTGTGTTTTGTAGGTCTCAGACTGACAGGCAGTGTGTGGAGTCAGAGCACGGTGTTCAGCAGTGTCCCTGTATACGGTTGTGTAAAACCAGCACTGAAATCCCTAAAGCTGCAGTAACACCAAGCTTCTGAGTGAGCTCATTGAAAAGGGGGTTAGAGACAAGTCCTACAACCAGTTTTCATTTAATTTTGAAGGTGCAGTAAAATAAGTTATAATCTCTGGAGCTTTTTACTGTTTGCAAAGTGCATTGGAGTAAATAAACCATTCTTTCCTTGAAACCATTTTAATGTGATTTTGCATATCACATTTGTCCTAAGGTTATTATAATAATATTTGATTATTATAATAATAAATATGGATCTGCAAACACTTTATTACATGCTGCAACTTTGAATCCAAGGAAAAAAATATTCTACTGCCATGACTTTAGCGGCATACACACAGGAAGCAATTAGTGGATATATTCCAACAAGTGACCATGTAATGTCAATGAAATTTGGCTACTTGTAGTGATGACAGGCAGAATAACTGCTGATGAGGTGAAATGGGCGGGTACTGAGTTAAATCGCTTCCAACTTTGAGGTGACACAATTAAGGCAACTACCAATGGGAGTGAAAGGATACCATTGACTGACAGATGACGGCAATAGTGAGTTCCCCAAAATGTTTACCATAAGGAGACAACGTCCACAACTTTAGTTCTTCCATCAAATGGAAGAGCAGCTCATCATTTCTGTCTCCAACTACCCAATATTATACTTCTGAGTTGTTATTTTGGTGAAATATTTAGTCAGTAATTTTTTTAAAATAAGTATTTATCTGATTTTTGTTAGGAAGAATCTTGCTGCAAGGCAAGTGATATAGCCAGCCATTGTACTAACTAGATATCTTAACACTTAACTTAGCAGACAACCTAAAATGTACCCTAACAAAGTGTCACAGAAACCAGAAAAAGTTACAGCTTTCATTTAAAAACTGTACTCTCTGTGAACTAAAATAAATTAAACATGGGTGAATTGTCACTGTTGAAGTGTAGCTTTGTCCATTAGCATACACTAGCTATATATTCATGGTCTTGTAGTGATCTAGCTAGCTACTGCTTGTTTCAATCGACAACATTTGGGGGAGAAAATATACAAGAGGGATACCAGAGAACTCTGTAAATGGCCACTGGGGATATCTAAGCAACCAGAGCCTGAAATGTCTGGGTGATGAGCAAATCACTTTATGTGTGAATGGCCCTAGTGACCAACTTTCAGAGACAAAGCACTGGGCGACGAGTGAGTCACTTCCTGTGTGCGTCTCAAACCTCTCATCATAACTCGTCAGAGTTGTGTTTCAGATTTGACTTCTGAGCCCAGTAAATATGAAAAGCATGTTCATTACTAGATTCTGAGGCCATGCGCTACGTTTGGGACGTTACTATACATAGGGGGTGGGGTTAAATTCAAATACCTGTTTCTCCTGAAGCGTAAGGCAGATTGAGCTAGAATTCAGTGTGCTAATCTGTAAATGGATTTTTAATGATGACTGGGCTACTTAAAAACCTGGCCACTATTAGTCAATCAGCTTTCAGTAGGCATTTCACATTAGAGTTAGCACTGAGGTAGTCATGAAACTTGAACACTAAGTTCATCTATGGTCTCTTTATTGTTCTGTTTAATTTTACAAGATGCTTGAACCCTGGTGAGCTTAAAAGGTTTCAAAATTTAAACTTAATTATTTAAAAAGAGTAAATAATAACTTTGTCAAAAACCAAAAATGTCTAGGTTTGAAATGGTCATATGATCCCGTGCATCCTCAAAGCAGGAAAAATAGCTTACAATAAAATGGAAACTTCAGCAGAAATATTTTTGCTTATATTGTTTATGGTTATAGCTAGTGGGTAAGAATTGGCAGATGGCCAAACTAAGATCCTTTCCATATCAATCTAGCATGAAATAATGATGGGGTACCCTTCTGTATTTTTTTAATTTCTCTTTTACTGATGTAAATATTTCTGCTATAATGTCTAGATCATTTATATAGCTGAGATATTCAGAAGGCCTGACCACAGCTGATGCATTAAACTATATAAGATGACTTCATTAAAAACAGTTTTGTATTTACCTTAGAGTTGTAACCGATCTTGTTGCTCAGGATGGTGAAAACCAAACCACAAAAAATGTAATCCAGTTGCTGAGAGTAAACACACACATTTATTTGTTCTCTAAAAAATTAACAGAGGTAATGAATGGAAAGTGATCAGATTGGAATGATTAGTAAGTAAAAGACTTTGGGCATCTTTATGTATGTATCTGATGTATGACAAGCAAGTAAGATGAGTCCTGATTTATTTCTGTTACTTTCAGCCTGGCTGATATTTAACCCTCAATTATAGTTAGTTTACGCAAAAATTTTTTGTAGGAGGCTTTTAAAATGTACTCGGGAATACTTACAGAATTGAGTCATCGGAGAAAATGAGACTCAATCTTCTGTTCATTGTCAAAAATTTTCCACCTGCTCAGGTACTGACTTGCCTACTTCTGTGTTTTTCATTATGACCCTTTCTTTTTATGAGAATCTGTTTTATAATAACATTATGTGACTGTTCTATACAATATTCTCTGTTGCTTCATTTTATATTCTTCTTGTCAGAAAAGGAAAAGGGTTACACAATAAAATATGCATTATGCCAAATCACCACCTACTAAATTTCTGGTTTGGCCCTGCTAGGAAAGAAATGAGTCAGCATGTTAAAAACTAAAGATCAGCTTTGAACCATGATTGCAACAATCATAGCATCCAAATATCATGATGAAATTTTAAATTCACTTTAGTTTAATAACCTGCAAACTGCGTTACTGTTCTTGTGCACCTGACAATTTAGATGCTCAAGTGCTGGGAGTAATAATCAAATGACAACCTATTAAAACAAATCAGTCTGAATATAACTAATAATTCTCCATCTTTCATAATAGTATTTGGAACTGATTCATCAATCTCTTAGTATATACATTATATGGCGAAAAGTAATGTACATGTACGTCTGACCATCACACCCATGTGGATTTCCCCCAAACTGTTGCCACATAAGTTGGAAATAGACAGTTATATAGAATAACTTTGTTTGCTGTAGCATTAAGAGCTCCCTTCACTGGAGCTAAGAGGCCCAAACATGTTCCAGCATAACAATGCCCCTGTATGCAAAGCGAGCTCCTTTAAGACACGTTAAGCCCTGACCTCAACCCCATTGAGGATGAAATGAAAAATCAAATCTTCTTCCCAGATGAGTGAAGGTTGATAAAGCAGCAAAGGGGAACAAACGTCATATTAATGCTTATGGTTTCGAAATGAGATAGACGTTCATTGGTGAGGTGCCTACATACTTTTGGCCAGGCAGTGTAATTTCCACTTGTCTAGTATATATGGAAAAGTTGCCCTTATGGGGAAGAGCTTTACAAAGCAAATTCTCTGACGAAAGAAGTGTGAAAAGTGGTGTTTGTGGTTAGCTGTTCAGCATAGTATTTAAACTTTTGTTTCTCTGAGAGAGGAGCTCATTATCTCTGATGCACCATGGCTCTCCTCACTTTGTTTCTGCTCACCTCTCTTCTGTCTCACATAGGACACTGTGGTAAGGGTTATTTTTTACTATATGGAATTTTTTGATGGTGAATATAGTATGCAAAGTCTTAAAATAAATGAAGAATAAAATCTACCCAGGAATAATAACTAATTTCTAATTTCTAAGAACTGCTTTGATAGAGAATTTCTGCTTGCTTCATATGTACATTCATATTTTTGTATGTCATTACATCTAAGAATTTTGAAAGAGTTTGATTTTCATTAGTAGTATTTTTCTACTGGAAGCACTCATGCAAAACTGCCTCACTTTCTCCAAAGAGTAAAATGAATGTTCATTTTTGTTTTATCTGTCTTTCTCTGAAACAGCTTACGTAGACATGGGCATAGTGAATGGCTCGGTGGTTAAAGCACATTCCAGACCCTACATGGTTTCTGTGCAAAAAGATGGAAAACTTTATTGCGGGGGCTTCCTCGTGTCAGAGAACTTTGTCATGACGGCTGCACACTGCTGGGAAGAGTAAGCTTAGTAATATGCTGAGTAATTGTTAAACACTTAGTCAGTTAGATATCTGAGAGGGTCCTGCTTCCTTTTCATTTGAAATGAAGTGGCTGAGAATTTCTGAGTAAAGGGTCTTCACACTTGTGCAGTCACTTTCACAATGACATTATGTCATGCAGAAATATTATTTGATACTTCAGCTAAAATATCTATAACAAGTAATAAGTAACTAACTGGGGTTAAATTTATATTTATATTCAGTATGTACTATTATTTACATGAAGATAGTTCAGAATTATTTAAGCCCACAAGCAAGATTTAATAGCTTATACACACTCACTAGCTTATAAAATACACACAGCAGCTTAGATGCACTCTGTAGCTTAATGTATGCACTCTATAGATTATAATATACACTATATATTATACACACAGAAGCTTATAATATACACTCAATAGCTTTATACACTCTGTACATTATTATATACTCACTATAGCATATACACACTAGATCTTATACTCTCTGTAGCTTATATATTCTTCTAAGTGCTTCCTCTATGATAAAACTCTCTTATTCCAGATGACTATAAATGAATATAACCAATTGAGGTATGCAAACTTTTGCACTCAAGTGTAAATACATTCAAAAAAGTACAAATCCTCATGCATGACCCTGATTTATTTAGAAGTGTTAAATACTGGAAATAATATGTTGCCCTTTTGTTCTTTCTAACAGAGGGATAAAGCTGACAGTTGTGGTGGGGGCTCATGAACTAAAAAAGAGCAGGTCAGCTTTGAGCCATATGAAGGTGAAGTTTTACCACATCCACCCAAAATATGACTCAGAGAATCTGCTCAATGATATCATGCTGCTGCAGGTAAAGCACCAGACACAATATGTTTCTCGGTATGATGAAAATGAAAAACAGAGGTATCATTATGGAAAGTGTGAATGTTTGTTGTAGCCTGCTGTGGGCTATACTATAAAAGTGTAGTTTCACAGCTTCTCACTGGCCTACAGTTTGGCTAAAATCCCAACATTGCTATATATAGACAGAGATGTTTGCACTTTATAGTTTCTGAGTAACTTGACAAGCAGCATTTTCTTTCTCATTAACATTGAGAGAGAAAAAATAGGCTAGTAAAACACCGATTATTTATAGCTTCTATAACGTAAGTGATAACAGGAATTAACTTGTCCTGTGAGCATTCCACGATATAAAATGTAACTGCAAATACTTAAAATTAAGCCATGTCATTTGTTAATAAATAAAAATTATGTTCAAGATGGCAATAGTTGATTAATTTCCTAACAGCGCTTCCTGCTGTGTTTCATTCCATGGTTGAAAATATTTAAATAATGATAACTCAAAATCCACAGACACAAACTTTAATAAAGACACACATTCTTTTTTTTAAACACAGTTGAACAAAACCGTCAAAAAGACCAAGAATATCAACTGGATCCCAATACCCACTAAAAAGAATCAGGATGTTAAGGCCAAGCAGGTCTGCAGCATAGCAGGCTGGGGGAAACAATCTGAACATAGTAGCCCAAGTGATCATCTCAGGGAGGTCAATGTCACTGTCATGGACACAAAGGTCTGCGAGAAATCCTGGACAGCGCCTTTCCCTGTCTCCAGTTTGCTGTGTACTAGAGGTCATGGAGGGTTTTGCCAGGTATAAAGCCATGTATCTTATACCATTTTAAATACTGACATTTTAAATACACTTATCACACAGGCAAGATGGAGAGACATTAATGACAGATGCTTCTTGCTTACAGGGTGACTCTGGAGGTCCTTTGGTGTGCAAGAACACAGCCGTCGGTATTGTTTCATTCCATGATTCTAAAAACTGCCAATCACCAATGTTGCCCTATGTCTACACCAAAATTTCAAAATTTCTGCCTTGGATTAATTCCATTTTAGGAAAAATGGAGTGAGCTATTATTTCATGTTTTGTTTTTGTTTTTTACACCCTTTTTTTATGAAAAAAAACTTGTCAGTGTATGGGCTTGTATTTATCTCTTGTATGGGGCAACTTTCTATTTATACTCCAACCACATGTGTTTTCTCTTGAACTAAGTAAAATGTGACAATAAAATAAAGTCATTGTAAAACAGTGGTGTAGCAAAAGAACCTCACAAATCATTTTGTCACTTTGTTGTGCTTTTTGAAAACACAATTAAGAATAAATAAACTATTTAAAAATGATTAAGTAAAATACTAAATGCAAAAAAAAATCTATTAAAAAATCTGTTTTCTTTTTTTACTTTATTTGTCTTTATTTTACTGAATTTATTTATCTACTTATTTATTTACATTCCATTTTTCTACATTTGATTATTTGTTTGTCCATATGCTAATGAAGGGTGTGTTTTCTTCTTCTTCTTCTTCTTTTTTACATTTAGGCACAGAAATCAAAACCGGATATGATAAACCAGTACTTTTTTTTTTTTTTACCTTCCTAGTGGGCAACTGTGGTACTGCAATATATATCTTTTTATTTCCTTACGGTGTTTTTTGTTTTATTAAAAAAAAAAAAATGCATTAATATGATCTATAATGGACATTTATAAATGGACTATTATTTAAACTCACAAATAATTACATGATTACACAATTCCTGACATATTAAGAAAACTGTTATGGGGAAGGATTCCCAAGGTGGTTAGTGGATGGGAATCCTAGGATGTTGGCCCAAAAGAACATGATGTAAATGGAACCAAGATGCGTGAATGAATTAAATGAGATTGTGAGGAAGTGCTTGTGCAACCGGGCTCGGCAATGACCTTGCTGAGGTGGGGATTCGAACCGGCACTCTCCGGCTGTTCGCGTGCGGGAATTAGCTCACTTAACAGCCCCTGTGTGTCAGGTTGGAATGATTATATTATGATATATTATATAACATGATATAATATTAGGTTCTATAATAGAAAATATATATATATATATATATATATATAAAATATTGTTATATTATATATGTTACAATATATATGTTCTAATATACAATATATGTTTATTCAAATATATGTTTGCTTTTCTTCTCAACCAAAATATAGCTTAAATACATATTAAATACATATAACGCTTTTCTTTCAACCAAAAGATTTCTTTCGTTTCCTTTAAACCAAAATATATCTTCTTCCCTTTTTTAAAATCAAAATCTTCTCTCTGTCGTTCTTTTTAAACCAAGCCGTTCAACTTTATCTTTAGATCTGGCAACATGGCATGCAACACATACCATCCGCGCGCCAAGCTGTGTAGTTTGGCGTCTTTTAAGCACGGCTCACAGCTGCGGCGCGTCTCCCCCGATTGCGGCCACGTGATCGTCGCCTAGCGACTGGGCCTATATCAGGACCCCGGATTGGCAGCGGCTCGGCCTGTGAGGTGACTGGTGATGCCACAATGGTTCGCGAATATATATAATAATAGCTCAATTTGCTTGTTTTTTTTTTTTTTTTTTTTTTTTTTTTTTTAAAAATTTTTTTGTTGCAAAAGAAGTCTTTTTTTTGAAGACAGGAAGAGGAAATTGTTAATTTCTCACCCTGACAGGTTATCTTTAGTGTACAGAGTGTAACTCAAATGAGTAAATCGAGAATGTACAAAGGCAAAATGTACACTATAGAGGATACAAATGAATAGGCAGGGGCTGAGGAGATTCAATCATAATTTTCATGCATGTTCTCATCTCAAAAATACTATTTGAGAAAGTGGCATGGGGGTGTAATGGGTCCAGGTTGCCAGGTTCAGTTGAGTTTGGTTACTGTCTGTGCTGAGTTTCACATGTTCTGCACCTATCCAAGTGGGTTCCCTCGGGGATCTCCGGGTTTCTTCACACCTCCCAAAAACATGCCAGCAATAAATTGCCCCTTTCTGTAAATGAGTGTGAATTTGTGTGCGTGTGTGTGATGCGTGTGAAGAATGATTTAATCTAAGTGGTGTAATGACTTATTTATTTATACATGGTAAGTTTCTGAGTGTGAGCATTTATGAAGTTTCTTGCATTGATTTGTTGTTTTCTGGTAACAATGTCCTGTCGGTTACTGCCTACGACTATAATTACATTTTAATGGTTGCTGCAGTTAGCCTTGTGCCGGTGACTGAAAAGATGTGAGATTAAATCCTAACATTTGACACTGTTGGGCCTTTGTTGGGCCTTAACCCATAAATGCTTGATTGCTTATGTTGGTTTGGAACAAGTCTATCAAACGAATAAATGTGTTTGGGTTAGTTTGAAAATAAAAAACTGTTTAACTTTCACTATGTTTTGTTTGTATTCCCTAAATCCAGTTTGGTGTTTCCCCAACTGGAAGCCATTTCCATCAGTTACTCTCTTCTGATTAAAATGTGGGAATATTAACAGATAAAAACATTAATGAATACATTTTTATTTTTATTTATGCATGCAAGGCCCTTTCAACCTCTTCTATCTTTAATAGACCACCCAAAACCTCATGTCCCCTCAAGCCACGTCATCAGAGGCCTTGCATTAGAAGTGTGTGGTAGGCTTTGCACTGCAGGGTCGTGTTTTTAAAGATCGGTGGTCTAGAGTTGCAATGCCTCTGTGCAGACATGACTCTTTACCGTAAGCGTCACCTTTCTGACAACAGGAAAATGGTCTGTGGTGAGAAATACTTACTCAGCTAGACATGGTAGAGTCAGAGGATCTACATATCAGCAAACAGCATTCTTATGCAATTTTATTTGTAATCATTGATGTTGCAGCTTATTTTCCAGTGAAACCACAACAAAACCTCACAAGCTCACAAGATTAAGAACCATAACACACAAGACTTTATATGCATAAATGCAACCATTTAGTCCATATTCAATTGCTTTGCAAAAATATCCCCCAACCCCCTGCCCCCCAAACAACTTTTCTGAATTTTGTTTGGAACTGAAATGGACTAAACAAACTATTCCTTAATAATGTAGTGGAGGACAAATTGAATATAGCTTGCAAAATTCATTTACAAATAAAAACTGTGAAAGTTGTTATTGTATAAGTATTAACCTTTCTTGAAACTCCTTCAATTAGTTGCCCTCAAATGTCACATAATTATTTCAACAGTGAGTGTTCAATTAAAGTGAAAGTTTGTTAGAGAACATACCCAAACAAGCAATATCACAAAGACAAAGGACAAAATACTGGAAAAGTATCAATCAGGGTTTATTCTAAACTTTGGCATCCCACAGAGTACCATTAAATCATTATTAAATAATTTTAAGAATATGGCCTAGAGGAGGCCATCCATCAAAATCAGTAATCGGGTACAAAGGGCATTACTCGGGTAATCAAACAAGGGGGTGAATACATATACAAGTGACTGTACCTGTAAAAGGAGGCAACATATGCTGGAATGCATTTAAAATTGGTAGTAATAAAATTTGTCAGCTTGAAAGGAGAACTGGTACATCAAGAAGATAAGCAAAAAAGAATTGCTGCTTTTGCTGAAAAAGAGTTGAACCTTTTAGAGTTCAGGAGGAAAGACCGTTTCAATTTCCTGAGTCAATTTAAACCATACAAAATCTATGAAGAATAATAACTTATCTTTTTTTTATGTTATTTGTATTATTTAATGTCTGAGAAAGAGGTAGAAGAGGCAGAATTTCTGCCTCAAAGCTCCAGGAACCGGTTGGATCCTCGGCTTGGGTTGCTGTGTTTCATGTGGGTTTCCTCTGGGTTTTTGGGTTTCCTCCCACGTCCCAGAAACATCCTGGTAGGTAGCTGAGAGGGTAGATGCATTGGTTAGAATTTTCCCCTTGGTGTGAACGTGTGTGTGCATGTTGCCCTCCAATGGACTGGCATCCCATCCCCTTGTCCTCAGTATTCTTGGGATAGACCCTTAGATAGATTCTTGGGATAGACCTTTGGATAAAACCCTGAACAGGATAAAGTGGTTCACAAAGACGAATGAATGAATAATGCCTAATAAACTAAATCAATAACTGGCCAATAAATATTTTAAAATTCAAAGAGGGAGTCATGAAAATTCATGTATATATGAGCTGTCAGTTTATTAGGTACACCTACAATGTATCTACACTCATTGAGCATTTTATTGAGTGAACCTACATCTGTGGCTATGCTCAATTGATACATTCTCTACCCCCATTCCAAAGCAAAGAGACACTGAACTGAGATTTTCTGGGTAGAGGACAATTCTCAGCACAGCAATGACACTTTGTGTGTGTGTGTGTGTGTGTGTGTGGGTGGCATTGGCACAAGTGTCTCAGTCACAGCAGCATTGCAGGGGTTTTTAAGCAGTGTGCACATACTCTACTGTTTTCTGTGGGGTTTTTTCATGCACATGTCATGATCAGTCACCCTTCATCTAGATCATGCGTTCACTGCATTGCTGGATATGCCTGTTGACAGATTATGTTTAACTCAGCATTGACAAAGGAGTGTTTAAAAAATTTCAACAACCCCCTTATCATCAGTACTGAGAAAATAAACAAATTAAAAATTAGTACTGTAGTCCTAAGGAGCAACCTTTAGTAAATTTGATCCAAATAATTTAAAAGTGGTGAAAAGTTCTGTCAAAAAAGCAGGTCATGCCATGTGTATGAATAATGTGTAAGAGGTGGCTGTGCATGTTTGTAGTAGGATGAATGTGCTGCATAATTCTGCTGCTTGCTGTGGTTTAAGTGTCCTGACCTTTAATTGTACAGCATGTGCTCAGAACCCACTGCATTTCTCTACTTAATACGCTAAACACTGAATATGGTGTACCATGAATCTTATACTGAAATTTGCACAAATTGTAAATATGATACTGTAAACTGTAAATTACTACAAAAATCAGCAGATCTCCTGATCCAGTATCTGCACTATTTAACTCCTTTTACTCGTCTACCTTTCTGCTTGTTATAATGTATGTGTGCATACAGTAAAGCTTGCTCAACCAATGAAATAAATTTGTAAATTTTGAATCTGTATAGGAGTAAGGTATAAATATAGTTTAATTTTCATGCTGAGTAAGAGTTGAAATGGAACATTGGGAAAGAGGACTCAGTTTCATGTCCATGTACCTTTGTGCTCTGATCAGATCCCTGTTTTTGGTACTTATGTAACAAACATAATAAACCCAGATAAATTCACAGTGAAACAATTTCTAAAATATTTATGTTCCTGAGCGGCACTGTGATGCTGTGTATGCAGGTAGTGTTGCTGGCTAACATTTCTGTCTGTGTGGAGTTTCAATTGTGTAAGTCTAAATATAAAATCACAACATTTTAGTTGGATTACTCTTTTCTTTTTTGTGTGTGTGTTTAGGATGACAATTTAGAATGACAGTTCACAAATACCAAGTCATGCTACAAGGATTTAACAGGACTTCACTGACAGCAGAGATGGGTAAACACTTGCCTAAAGAAAAAACCACAATAAGCAGGTGATGCAGTGAGTCTATATGTGTAAGGGGCATAAGTCCTTGACTCTGTTAGTTAGTCACAGGATGAAGACATTACACATACTGCTGCTTGCTCCAGCTTTCAGCATCCTTGCTTTCAAAGGTAAGCACTTATTTCTGAATAATAATGAAGAATACTACACAGATTTTTATCACATACAAATGTAACTGGACATAACTTTTTGATACGCTGAAGTCTTTGTATGTTGAGCGCGTTGTATATTCTTACACTTAAATAAATTGTGATTTAATGTCTACTTTCTTAATCTACTCCTCCTCATTTGTGCTTCAAACTGAATCAAGACTAATAAGCCTTTTTTTAGCCACACATGGAGAGGAAATCATACATGGCAAGAAAGCCAAGAAGAACACACTTCAGTACATGGCATCTGTACAGACAAACAGCAAGCACAGATGTGGGGGATTCCTCATAAACCCCAGCTACGTGCTCACTGCTGCCCACTGTGACTGTGAAGAGTAAGCTACTCATGTTGTGTGTTTCTTAAAAAGCAGAAGTGTGTGGCTTTATTTGTTTCAATATGACCAGATATCTGTCACATTCTTAAATACACAGAGACCTTACTGTGGTCCTCGGGACTCAGGACATTGATCCAAAAAGGAATGATCTGAGAAGATACACAGTAAAAAGCAGGCACATACACCCATCATACAAGAAAATTCCCCGTTACGGGTCTGACATCATGCTCTTGAAGGTATGGATAAAGCTATTAAACTACATTCAGTATTCACAGAGTGTTTTGTATTGATTACGATATAAAATGCAGATAATTAAGTAATATATTACAAGCAAAAGTGCTGTTGTACTGAATATAATAAATCAGCTGTACTGAATATCAGTACAAATGATGATTGAGAGTGTGCTTTTGCCTTTATACAACAATTCTAATAAACAAGAAATTACTATAAAATAACTGATTTCATACATAATATGGGTTATTGATTGATTGATTGATTGATTGATTGATTGCTCTGTCAGGAAAAATAGTTCATAAAGAAGCAATAGCTGGATAGAGCATTTCCAGTTGCACAGAACTGCCACTGCCACAGAACTGCCCCTGCCATATGCACAGAATTATTTCATAAACCTCCCACCCAGTGATGTCCCAGTGCAGTTATACCAAATATAATCCCTTTTGGAAAGCCACTTGTTCAATCAAATTGGACCAGAGATAAATGTTGTGTAATCATCTTTATAAGTGCTGTTGAATTCTCAAATCTGATCGATAGGGTCAAACTTTTCATAAAGAGGCGTGTATTTAACATTATTGCAAGACTCTCCAGTGTCATTGTTTTGTAGTGGTCAGTGAGAGTTCCCCCAAAGGAAAGCCTTCATTGCAGAGGAGTTGGCACTTTCCAGTTCCTCTGTAAAGTGACAAGCTATGTTGTCTGTTAAGGATGGTGGAAGAACAACTGTTTAAAGCTGCTATAATGTGTGTTTTATTGCTAACAAATATACATTCTGTTACAAAAACAAGCTTTCAGAGAAAGTCAAGCTGAATAAAAATGTGAAGACTGCCAAAATTCCAAACAAGGGTCAACGGGTCAAGCCCAACACCAAGTGCCAGGTTGCAGGATGGGGGAAGACTGAAACCCAGAATAGGGTGAATGACCTCCTGGTGGCTACTGTGTCAACTATAAATATTGCAATCTGTAAGAAGGAATGGGCCAAAGAGTATGAACTCCCAGCTAATGTTCTGTGTGCAGGAGGCTACATAACCAAAAGTGGAGCATGCCAGGTACGTTGACGGAGACATGTAATGTCTCATGAAATCTTAATAAATAATGAGAAGGTTGAGATGGTGCTATAAAATCCCACATTAGAAACATTTGTGCTATTTGTGCTGTGTTGACAGGGTGACTCTGGTGGGCCGTTGGTATGCAAAGGTCTGGCAGTGGGCATTGTGTCCTTCAATTGTCACAAAAATTGCAATTATCCAGATCTCCCTAATGTCTATACTGAGATTTCACCATACACTGACTGGATTAACAAAGTGATCAAAGAAGATGCGTAAGGTGTATTTTTTTCATGTGTTGCTTAACTTAATGTCATGTGATTGGTTCAAAATTTGCCATTTTTAAATAAAGATACAGTGGGAGAAAAAGAGAGTGAATTCTTGACCCTTTTTAACAACTAAAATGTGTTTCTGAAGTTTCTCTCTTGTTAATTGAACAGTAATATCAAGTAGTCAGAAATGGGTTTATATCTCAAGTATGATTTTTTTCACTATGGTCGTCACTTGATTTAAAAGAAGCCAAAATTCTTATGAAAGGTGGGAAAAAGTGCTGTTTCATGAACTAACAGCCTGACTGAAACAGAAACTTGAGCCCTAGATGGGAGAGCTGTTCAGCAGAAACCAAACTAACGTCATGCCACCACTGCACACATTATATAAACGGCCTTTAGGAGTAGGCAAAAGGCATTCATTTAATCATATGTTGACTCTCATGTTAGTATATAAACAGAACAATTGTTATGATGTGGTATTTTGTTGCACTTGTATCACTGTTGGTTTACAAAACCACATTCTGCCTGGTTAATGAGAAATACAAGTGTGAAACTTGCCTTTTGCTCTTACAGCACTGTGTGAGCTCTCGTCAAGGGCAAATTTCACACAGCTCGCATAGTGCACACAATTTCTCTTCAAACAGTGCAGTCACAAAATGCCATACAACAACAACAATAATAATAATAATGGACTGGGCAGCACGGTGGTGCAGTGGTTAGCACTGTCACCTCACAGCAAGAAGGTCCTGGGTTCAATCCCTGGGTCACCGAGGGTGCCTTTCTATGTGTAGTTTGCATGTTCTCCCCGTGCATGCGTGGGTTTCCCCCGGGTGCTCCGGTTTCCTCCCACAGTCCAAAGACATGCA
>JAQQZR010000015.1:14403509-14422859 GCA_030068235.1 Notoglanidium macrostoma | reverse complement strand
TGTTGTGTGTAGAATTCTGAGGAAAAAAATGAATTTAATCCATTTTGGAATAAGGCTGTAACATAAAATGTGGAAAACGTGATGCGCTGTGAATACTTTCCGGATGCACTGTAAATATTGTGACGCCGATGGCCACACAAGACGAGCTGATGAAAGAATGTTTCAGGCAGCAGAAGACAGAAGATGATGAGGAGGAGGAAAAAGCATCATGGAAGACCAAGCCCCTCCATGGAATGGACCACTGGCAGATAGAGGAAGTGGCTGACATCAGGAAATCCTACCAGTACCTAGAAAAAGCACAGCTAAAGGGCAGCACAAAAACAGGCCCTAAGCACCAGATCTGTAGAGGCAGGGGTCCAGCACATAATAGCTGGGTGCAAGATGCAAGCTGGAACAGCATATACTGAAAGGTATAACCAATTGGCAGTGTGACAGAAACATCTGCACCACGTATGGGCTAGAAGTTCCCAAGTCCCAATAGGAGACACCACCGAAAGTGGTTAAGAACAACAGGGCTAAGATCCTGTGGGACTTCAAGTTCCAGACAGATAAGCATACTGGCCAACCAATCTTTACTCCTGCTGTGCTCACAGAACATGATGAACATGATTTTCCCTCACTCCTGTGTCAGAGTTAGTCTGTGTCTGTCCTGTTCCTTCATGAGTGCCGAACAGCATATACAGAATAATTACACTTGTTGAAAGTTGAAGTAATAAACTAACAGTCATATATTTTAAATACATACATTTATTCACAGCCAGGTTAAAAAAGAAAATAAAGAAAATGTATATAAAAATTTTAGTACAAAACTAAGCATGTGGATTGAATACTCAATAAAATGTCAGAAAAATGAATAAAAAACAGAACAATGCCCAAATGCCCTACATTACAATGCAATAAATATAAATCAGTCCATTGAGGGATACCAGTGGATCTATGCAATTTATCTTCTGGTCCTTCTGCTCCTTCCCCATCCCGGTCTTTAGCACTGCAGAGCCAACTTTTTATCAAATTTTCCACTTCAGATGCTGTGGCCTGGCTGCTTTTTTTCATCTAAGAAAGAAAGCACCAATTGAAATGTAAATGTGCAGTTAAAAAATTAATTAGCGTGTCATCCAAGTGCAAAGTTATAGAGTCCCCTCCAAAAGTATTGGAACAGTGACCATTTTAATAATTTTGCATCAAGATTCAATTGTGTAAAGTGTAGACTTTCAACATTAATTGAAGGGGTTTAACAAAAATATTTAATTAAGCATTTAGGAATTACAGCTATTTTTACACAGTTCCTCCATTTTCACAGGCTCAAAAGTAATGGGACAGCTGACTGATAAGCAGTTTCATGGCCAGTTAAAGTATGTTTCCTTGTCATTTCTTGACAAATTAGGGAGATAAAATGTCTGGAGTTGATTCCAAGTGTTGACTTTGCATTTGCCAGCTCTTCATGGGAACTCTCAATATACAGTCCAAAGAAGTGTTGATGAAAAATGAAGGTGGCCATCATTAGGCTGAAAAAACAAAGCAGACCTATCAAAAAATAGCAGAAATGTTAGGAGTTACCAAATGAACCACTTGGTACCTTCTTAAAAAGCAGGAATGCACTAGTGAGCTCAGCAACACCAAAAGACCTGAAAGACCATGGAAGACAACTAAAGTGGATGATTGTAGAATTCTTTCCTTGGTGGAAAAAAAACCTTTCACAACATCTAGCCAAGTCAAGAACACTTTTGAGGACGTAGGCGTATCACTGTCAAAGTCTACAATCAAGAGACACCTTTATGAATGTAAATACAGTTTTTCTCAAGATATGAAACACTGGTAACACTCAAGAAAAAAAAGGCCAGCTTAGCCTTTTTCTAGAAAGTCTGTCCCCTTCTGGAACAAGATTATTTGTGCAGGGGAAACCATGATTAACATGCATCAGAATGATGAGAAGAGAATGGAGAAAGAAAGCAAAGCCTCATTATTCAAAGCATTCCACATCATCTGAAAAACGTGGTGGACATGGGCATGTGTGGATGCCAATGGAACTGGGTCACTGGTGTTTATTAATGATGTGACTGCTGATAGATGTAGCAGGATGAGTTCTGAAGTGTATAGAGGTATACTTTCTGCTCTGATTCAGTAAAATGCTTCAAAACTGATAATGGATAATTACCCAAAACATACTGTGAAAACAACCCAAGAGCTTCTTAAGGCATATAAATGAAATGTTCTTAAATGACAGAGTCAGTCAACCTAAGTTAGCATGCTTTTCACATACTGAAAACAAAACTGAAGTCAGAAAGCCCTGACAAACAAGCAGCAACTGAACACAGCTGTAGTAAAGGCCTGGCAAGTCAGGGATGGAAGGAATGAAACTTAGTATTTAGTGAGGTCCATGGGCTCCAGACTTTAGGTGGTGATTGATTGCAAGTATTCTAAATGATGCTTATATTTATAATTGTTAGTTTGTTCAGTTTTGAACCTGTGAAAATGGAGGGGCTGTGTAAAAATGGCTTTAATTCCTACACAGTTAACACAACATTTTGTTAGACCCCTCTAATTAAGGCTGAAGTCTACATTTAAAAAAAAATCTTGATGGTGTCTTTTCAAATAAATTGTGGTGGTGTACAGAGGCAAAATTACAAAAACTGTGTCAATGTTCCATTACTTTTGGAGGGGACTGTACACACATATTTTCATTTTATGCTACCTCTACTTTTCTACATTTCTGAGAGAAAATTTTAACTTTTTACTTTACCACTACATTTGTTTAACAGCTATGGCTACTAGTTACTCTACTGCACCTGTTTTCCACTTATTTTAAGAAAGCATTAATTCCGCTGTCTCACTATGGGGATAAGCCTCCTCATGTATTCAAAGAAGCACTTAGTCAGTCACAATCTGGTCCTAGTTCCTCCATTAAGCCACACTCTCTCTCCCAGCCCTCTGCATTTTTGTCTGTCCCTCCCATTTTCAGAATGAGCCCTCATTTCTCCCAGGCCATGTACTTTCCTACAATTCCCCAGATCTGCCACTATACAGCTGTCCATCAGATCCCCTCTGACATTCATTCCTTTCTGAAACCTGGAATGCTGCATAGACATTGACATGGATGTCATAACTGACAGACATTCAAGACTTGTGTGTATAAGTGTTTCTGTAAATATGCGAGAGATGTATCCCCATAGTGAAAATCATGCTTTTTTGATATTTCAGAAGATGTGATTCTCATTACATTCCCTGTGACTCTGTCCTAGACATCCCCACCATTTCAAAAACTCATCATATCTACATGATTTAAAAAATTTCCTATTTTAGATTCAAAACATTGTTTTTTGTTAAATGGTGATGTTTCCATCCCTGTTTGCACCTTTGCAGCTGCTGGAAGTGAGGAGATTGGCTCAATCTCAGTTTCACTCTCAACAAAGTTATATGCTATTTTACTTAGGAAAATGCACAAAAAACATTTAATTTAATTTAAATCTATTGTCCTCATTAAGCAGTCATACTCTCTGCTGTATTGTGCTGTACTTACATTCATCTTTTTTTCAGCATCTTGTGGGCATTTTGTTTAACTAGCCACCATTTTGTGCATCTAGCCGAATGAAGTAGTAGCAAGCTAGTATTATGTTCACTGAGAAATTACCCAGAGAACCTAAAAAAAGAAGTTAACTAAAACTTCAAAGATATGTTTTCATAAAAATTGCTAAAATAGATGAAATGTAAAGTTACAGTTCATGCTAGCTAAAATTTGAATTGAGCTAAACAGAACTAATCTGCTCAGTAATATTTTAGCTAGAAAGCTGAACAGAATTTAGCAAAAACTGGATGTAAAAAAAACACACAGAGACATACACCTTGAGGTGTAAACCAAATGTAACGTGTTAAATTTTACTTATAAAAGAGATTGCTATTCTCCACATTTCAGCTTAATTCATTATTGGTAGATTTAATCTTAATGTTAACTGCTAGTTAGTTGCTAGATAGCTGTTTTACCATTAGACTGTGTAACGTAACATTTTTTTAAATAAATTTTTTAATTAACATCTTTTTAAACATTTTAAACTACAATGGAAATAAAAACATTACTTATCTGATTAATGAAAAAAAGCTGTATTCCTGTGGACTGCTGCTGCTCCTCTTACTTAGAGCTGTGAGAAAAATAAAGGAATGCTGCTGGGGAAAGATGTTTCAGTGGGGAAGGGGAAACCCTGCTCACCTCTGCAACTTCCTATTCATTTTATTCCTCCATTCAACTCCCTATTAGCATTTTTGGAGGCCCATTTCTGACATAATTAATAATATATCAAATAATTAATAAATGCCTTTCTAAAATGAAGGACAATATAAATCAATCAGTAAAATAAATAAATAAATAAAAGCAGGCATTAATGTATTTATAACACATGTTAAAGACTGAGAAATGTAAAATTACTCTCAATTAAATTAATTTATTTCCACCTTTATACATTATACAGAATAAGTGGTAAAAAAAGCTGAGGGCTCCACGTGAGCTAACCCACACAAACCATAATAAGAAATCTCAAATGATATTAGACTTTTTAAAATATAATTTATGATAAACCAACTATTGTTGAAACAATTACTATATGAATGTCAAGCTTCTCAAATGTAAGGATTTGCTGCTTTTTTGTATTATTGTAAGTGTAATATTTTGAATCACTTGGAATGTGCTTTTTCTTTCTTTTTTAGAATAAACAGTTTCAGATTCACCTATGTTCACCTATTCAGACTCAAATATGTAATAACATATTTATTAATAAAAAAATATGTTGCTTAATAATTTACCCTCTAAACTCAGCAACTGGTTCAACCAAGGCTGTAATAATCCCTTTGCACACAAATTCTTCTGCCCTGACATGGAGCTTCTACTCAACCTGATACTAAACAACCACATGATCATCAACAACCTCAACAAAATGAAAGTCTGTGCAATGTACACAACCTTTTGATTGAACACCATCTAAAATACATTGTCAAGAGGATAGGATAGGAACACTGTTAATTTTATTTTTTATACTGCTGCTCAAAGACTGACTGTAACAGGCTGGTCCACACAGTGGTTTGGTCCACTGCCTGGTCTCCCCGATATCCTGTTGTTGTAGCTCAGTGTTAGTTGTGTCGAATATAGACTAGTCTTCAAATTTTCACTTAAAGGTATAAATAATACAAGGTACAAATAAGTTTATTTACACCACGCACTCAGTAGATGGAGTACAATACGATGACTATAAAGTGTTTTTATGCTTGTGTATTTATGACAGTGATGGAACTAAATTGTGTGTGTGTGTGTGTGTGTGTGTGTGTGTGTGTGTGTGTTTTGGCAGTCAGCCAAAATAGCAGAGAAAAGGAAAAGGGGTATAGTTAGTAAAGTCCTAGTACTATCAAAGGAAAGCAAGCAAGTGATATTCTAAAGCTTTGATTATTCTGGCCATATCAGACTTTGTCTGGATCTCTTTGTGTCTGTGAATGTGACAGTATCACCAATGCTCTCTTGATATTTTTCTTCTTACTTCCAGTGGCTTTAGTTTTCTCATTTGCATTCTTGATTTCCTCCATGCACCACAATGACTTTTTTAACCCTAACCCTAACCCAAATGACATTTCTGACACAGTAGCATTTACAATATTGTCATGGAGTTCACATTCCATACCACCTTCACTGACAGTGCTGTTTATTCACTGTCTCAGTGAGTTTACTCACACACAGTATAAACATAAAACAGAACAGGGACATGGACATAAATGTGTCAAAACACCTTTTATACTACTGCAGAAATCCACTCTCAAGGCTTTCATCTGACTTTCATCTCTTCTTCTGACTTCCTTCAGAGCAGTATCTCACTATATAATTCAGTGTCTTTTTCAGTGTCCATTCTCACTTGCAATCACTGTTCTCTCCACAGCTCTCACAGCAACAGAAATTCAACATTCGACACTGTCCAGATTGATTCACTGAATTTTCATCAGGAAGCACTCTCAGTTACACCTACAATTTTTTTATGCATGCAGTATTTTTGCAAAATTTTTCTTAATTTTATTTCCCATCACAGGTTTACTTGAATATGGCCTAAGGCATTAAATGTTCCGCAGCAGGGAAAAGGATGATTCAGGTCTTACATCCATAATGTGCACACTCTTGTTTCCTGTTGAAAAAACATTCACTGTGCTTCAGTCATTTCCTTATGATTACACCACTGTTTTGGATTGTGAAGTATTTTCTCCTTAATAAAGATGCAAGCAGGCGAAAACTTGGAGAAGAGGAAAAGTTTTTATTAACGTTTCATGTGTATACACTAAGTATTGTCTCTTCAAGGTTCAGTCCACAACTGCATACATACATATCAAAAAGCTCTTTCCCAAAACATCTTACCTAAGCTTCTAACCAAAGAGAAAACTGTATCCTGGGCTCTGGTAACCACATTCCTGTGCGCAGTATATGCCCAATGAGAAAATTTTCATTAACACATGCTCCAGTAAGTAAGAAAATTAAATTCCATACTGTATTGATATCAAAATGTAAGCAGACCTATAATGAAAAACCATTATTCTTCAATATGTAGCATGCTGACAAATTCTTTTCCACAATATATTTTTTAACATCAATATAGGTAGTACAGTTACAATATAAATCAAATATAGCAAGTAGATTATATAATGAAATAAAACTTCAGCTATGGTCGAGTTTGTCACTCTGCTTAGCCCTCATAGCTGTCTGTGTAATGGTTGACATAGATGAATGGGACACACTGGCTGTCTCTAATATTTCGATGTCTTTACAGGTGAGACAAGACACCAGCTTCTGCCTCGAAGCACTTGGAGCGAAAAAGAATTCATGAGACACGCCAGCTAACACAGCACCCAACACCGGCCCAATCCAGTACACCTTATGTATGAAAGAAATTAATTGAGTTTGATTACTAATGTGTTAATGCATTAAGTTCTACTAAATGTATAGTGATAAATAAGAAGTTGACAAGTTATTTACACTGGCACATGGCACTGGTCTGTAAGCAATATAACATGACTCACCCAATGGTGTTCCCAGTATCCAACTACAATTGCAGGTCCAAGGGACCTAGCAGGGTTCATGCTGCCTCCAGAAATTCTACCCTATGCACACATAAATACATCTTCATGCATACTCATTGAGGGAATCAGGGATGTTATGGAGCAAAAGTATTAACTTCTAAAAGGAAGGTTTCTAATTAGGTCATCCACAGCCATTCAGTGCATTTTTATATAATCAATCATAATTGATTCATTCTATTATTGTTACAACTGTCAGTATTGTTAGGAAAGAAGGCTTTTGTTGTTGGTTGTGTAGCCTGCAAAGTGTAAAATATTGGAAACATTTGATTTTGAAAATACTGAATTAAAGGTAGAATTGCTGTTGTAAATATGAATACATACTCACCGCAGTAAAAATCCCTGCACTAAGGGAGCAGCCAATGGCCAAGTTGCCAGGTTCACATTCCTCTCTCTTGCGCTGATCCTCCACTGAGAAGATGGTAAAGACTAACTGGAAGGTGACAAGTACCTCCATTCCCAGAGCCTGCCCTGCATTTCCTTCCATTGGTACCTATGATGTGCCAAAGTGAGTGTTTCAAATGAAAAACAGCCTTTTTCCTTTGGAAAGTTACTTCAAAATCCAACCCTGTTGACACATTTCCAACATTTTTTCAACAGCTTTAACAAATTTAGTAATGAACCATGTAACATTTCATTATGAAAAAAATCTTCCAAGTGTTTTTGTATACTATAAGCTTCTACTCCAGTTCTCAAAACTATAGTTCTAATTCAGCTTCTAATATACACAATCCAGGGGTCTTTGCCAGAAAGATAGATTTGTGAACTAACCAGATAATGTAACGCAGTATGTCAGATTTTAAGTTACAGATATAAGTGTCAGATGTAATTCCTATGATAGGTTATGATTTGAAACTTCAGGTCAAGTAGATTTAAAGCTAACAATGCCCATAGCATTTATCAAACTCAGAATTTAACCATATGCTTAATAGACATTTGAAATTAAAATACTACTAATAGAGGCTCTATGACTTTCACATTACTTGTCACACTTTTTCTCTGTACATACATTAACTCCAGAATTACTAGCACTCCAAGAGAATTGACAAAAAATGTTTGATAACAGTGATCAAAGCCCTTATTCATCAGGGGTGTATACACTACTGTTAAAAAAAATTTAAATCACTCAAAAATTGCCTTGTTTTTTTAAAGAAAATCACTGTTTTCCAAATAAAATTACATTAGATCATTTAGAAATATGGTCATTACATGGACTTTATATAACCTAGTTATAAATGACTACTATAGCTGGAAATGGATGATTTTTAATTGGAAAAAAAAAATCTGGAGCATCTGCATGTGTGGGTTTAATTATGGTCTCAACTTGGCCAGACAGAAGAAGCATTTTTCAGAAACTTGTAAATCTATTGTTCTTTTGAGAAATTAAGGCTATTTCATTCAAGGAACAGAAGATATCTTACAAAAGTGTGTGCTACTCCATTCAAAAAACAATGGAAACTGACTTAGAGGTGCTTGTGTTCAAGATTACTGAAGTTCAAAGGTTTCTGGTAACCTTTAAAAATGTAATAAAAATAGTAAACAGAGCAAAAGTGACAACAACAAAAACATATTAACACAGTTTCAGTAGAGTAAAGGATGTTCCAATGGTTGTTTTTTCTTTTACAAGCTTTCTTTTTAGTTTTTTAGGTAACAGTTCACCTGCAGAGAGTTATGCAAATTCTATAGCTATATTTTTATTCATATTAGAATTTCATTGGTTAGATGTAGCTAAAAAAAATTTTAGTTCAATTTAGACATAATTAAAGCTTCATGAATTACCAGACAAGTTCCCTTCCTATGGTAATGAGTCACATAGTAAGTCCCATGTGCTTTTGCCTCAGAGGCATTAGAAGAAATAACCTATGATAAAATAATATACACAGGGTTAAAGCAAACCCTAATTTGTTTTAGTCATGAATCATTAATTCAAATATCAGAAGAAAACAAATTCTATTCACAACTTTCAGCCTACAATTTAGTACAAGTATCTTGTGTGCAGAATATCAATATTATTATTTTTATTGCTATTTATACTATTCTTGTTGCTATACATAAAACTTTATTATATTGATACTAAATTTGATTTGCTGCAACTCAAGTTTTTTTCAGGTCGTTAAAATATTTTGCTCTAATTTACATTTTATGGCATAAATATGAAACTTGCCTTGCTGGAATTTGCTTTGCTACCCTAATGAATATAGGATAATGACTCGGATTTACTATTTAAACTCAATCAGCTACATTTCCACTAACAACAAAAATCCCAAATTCTAAAAAAATTTTAAATAGTAACATTTCATCAAAACTCTCAAGAATGTTTAAAATCCTGAGCCAGGCTATCCATGACTGGGTTAGCTAATTTAACTCGAGACAAGCTGTGTAATCCAAGGATTACAGAGTGAAATGGTTATTTTGGCTCTGGTCTTAATTCAGTAGGAGATTTTGGTTTATATCACAAAAAATCTTTAAACCCATTACCTTGTTGACGTAGATCTTAGCTTTGGATTTTAAGGGTAGGACCAAGTAGAGAATCCCAGCTCCTAGAGTGGCTCCTAAACACTGGGCAAACACATAGACTATGGCCTTTAAAGCATCCAGTTTCCGTGTAGCTAATAAGGCCAAAGTTAAAGCAGGGTTCACCTAAAGCCATAATGAAAGAATTAGTAAAAAGGGGCTAAGCACTCTTACTTAGTGTCACTCATGCAAACACTACTGCCACATATATAGATCAATTTACATTTCTCACCTGAGCCCCACTGATCTTTCTAAAGCAGTGTCCGAGGCCAACTGCTGCCATACCTGCTGCCAGTGCTGGGTACAAAGGTCCAGAAGAGACACCCTCATGTCCTGACAGTGAAGAGCCCAATACAACTGATACAAAGAACAGAGAGCCTATCATCTCAGCAAGTATGCTCCGCCAAAACTTAGGGTTTCTCACCTCCTAATTCATCATTTCGTTGGCAGAGAGAGTAAAGTAAAGAGTGGGGTTAGGGAAGGGGCAAGACAACACATAATATATTTTAGATATTAAATAATAAATAGTTTTACAAGAAGATCTAATGAAATTAACTTTAGTTCTGTAAACTGGTAGGATTGCTGAAAGCAGTGTTTTAACATTTTTATGAATGATATGTTTTTGCATTAGGGACTTCAAAGCCTGATGGTGGGTAGCCAGTGTGAAAAAAAGTGGGGTCAAATAGCCTGATTTTCTTCCTTTAAAGAAACTGTAATCTTCTGCCTAATTGGAGTACTGACAGGGAAATCATATAACTCTATATGCAACATATTTGTATTACTTGAATCCCGATTAACCATGTATGAATTGAGGTTTTCTAAATTGTTGATTTGGCTGCTCTAATGTAAGTATATACTTGTCAGCATGCAAGAGTGCCATAGCTACTCCAGGTCTAACTAAAGTGGTCCTAAATGTTGTTTCTCATCTGTGTTCTTGAAGTAGTAAACACCTGAAATTTCACATATGATTTTCTTAGAAACAATTCATCAAGTATATGAGCAGATCAGAAGTAATGTATGTAACATTCTATTGTCAAGTGTAATGAATTCCAAATAAAAACTACAAATGATGGTAGGTATCGCACAAAATGCACATGCTTCAGTGCAGACATGCGAGAGATAAAGATATAAGATATTAAATGAGTATCATTGACAAATGCAGAAAGATTACTGGATCATGCGAGTCTAAATATTACAAAGCAATACCTTTGCAACTGAAAAGTAAGATTTTTAATTTCCATGATAAATTAAAAAGCTAGTTAATTTTTTCTTTTTTTAAATACAATGTGCATGGAAAAAAATCTTTTCAATGGGTTTATTTATATATATAATAAATAATTATATATATATATATAATATTATATAAATAATAATTATAATAATAATAAATAAACTTGAATTAAGTAAGTACATTTTTCCTCAACATTTTCCACAGGCCAAAATGTTATTAGATAGTAACTGTCTCCTTTGTACAACACATTAACCAGCAAAATGTTTAATCAAAATTAGTTGATGGTCTATAGTGCTGAAATTGCCCTTACCTCCTGTAGAGTCATGTTTAATCCAGGGTTTGTTTACCTGTTTCTGTATGTGGGAAGATACAGACAAACTGTGTAGGCAAAAAATTTGCTCATCCTGAAGCCAGTCCAAATGCAGAGACCACACCTCATTTTTATCAGTGCCAACACACTCTCACCATTTCTACATTTGCAACTGTAGACCATCCACACTTCATCAAATAACAAACCAGTATGAACTAAAGTCTATGTTGACCAAACTAGAATAAAACATAAATCTAGTTTAAATACAATAATAGTATAAACTTAAAACCTGTATAAATAGTATAAAACTAAAACCAGTCTAAAACATGTGTGTAGACCATACCTATCAAATGTGCAAAAATGTTTTTCAAAATGAGCGTTATATGTTTGCAGTAAATTCAAAGCAAGATTTAGCCTTTATACTTTTTTGAACTGATTAGTGTACAAATTCTACTGAGACTCCTATTTGCATAGCAAAAATACACTCCGCCCTCTCTTCCCTTTCATCATTCCACTTGTATGGTCCTGTCATTACTGCCATGGTGACAGCCTCTTTGGAGTGATTTGGTTGCTATGACGACTTTTGTAAGGCTTTGGTGCTGAAAGGCTTAGTTTAGTCAGATTGTATAGTCAGGGTACATTACACAGACTCAATATTCAACTCAGTGGCCTATAAACAAGACACGAATGCTATTGCTCTATCAAATCTATAATTTGGTGTCAATCTTAGAAAGGTTATGAGAAAGACATCATGTAACTGGACCCACTTATAGTAATTATGATATAAAAGTAATGACTCTTGACTCATGAGACAGTAGATAATAAAAAGGAATAAACAGAGAACATATCTTTAAAGAAAAAATCTGCACATTTATTTTAAATGGCAACCAAAGAAATAAAATCTCACTATGAATCCCAGGCAGAAATGGCTTTTAAATTTTCTTGTGCACTGTTGTCACATTAAAATTGTCATTAATTCATGTTTTCATTTTCTGATTATTAACTGATTATTCTTTAATTTTTTTTCAGGGTATGGTGACTTTAATTGTAGACTTGATTATGCCCATTGACAGTATAGTGAAGCAGTTTGGCTTGTCATGGCATATTTATTGATTATTATCCAATAATATCAAAATACTTGATATAAAGTCAGAAATGTCAATAATATTGCTAGGATTTCATCCCATAAATATCAGTTATATATATATATATATTATAGACTAGACTAGAACCCCAGATGAACCTCAGGCTCATAGCCAGTAGGTGGCATGGTTCATAACATATATTGAATAAACCAAATAATAGAGTGGTCATTTTAGTGTAAGTGTATTAAAGAATACACAAAAGCCTTTGCTGCTGTTGAAGCATCAGGGTGAGCACTTTCAAGTCTATCGTCCCTTTTCCAAACAAAAAAGAAAGAAATCCTTCAGCAGGTAACTTCACTTGAATACTATAGATTTAAAGCTAGAAACTCTACTCAAAATCATAAAAAAAAACCCTAATGATCATATGAAAATTTTTTCAACACACACTTTACTCTTTGCACACTATAGTATATAAAGTTGTGGAAGACAATGACTCATCACACTATCTGTTGTCACCCAAAAGAGGATGAGGTGGTATGATGGATAGCTGACACAGCTCAAGACAGTGGATCCAGTACATTCTAAACATGAGCGTTTATTGCTTGATTCAAGAGGGAAAAGTGAGGAAAAACAAATGCAATTTTGACTGCTTTTCAGCAGTCTTTCTTCTGCTCCTTTCTCTAACACAAACATACACACAGCTCACAAATTGAGAAACAAAGAGAAAGGGAAACAAACAGCTTGCTTATATATCCCCAAACAATATACAGGTGTGCCATTTTAATTGCACCTTGCCCCACACTCAATCCAATTAGATTAAATAAATTTTTTTATTTGTATAAAACTTTTAACAAAGACATTGTTACGGCGTCCCCGAAGTGACATAGGGGGAAAAAAATTTGGAAGGGAAAAAAACATTTCTTTGGGAGTTTCTCGGGATCCGGATAAACATTGTATTTCATTCTGGTCGATGTACTTCCGGGTCAGTTCGGCAACGTATATTGGACACCCCACACCCGTGGGAAAGGTTCATGGAGTTTTATTTTGAAATTGGGCTCAAATATAAAGACATTAAATCAGTGTTTTGCAGTAGGCACGGTTTTCTCATAAGTGAAAGACATCTAAAGAGAATACTTAACACAAGGTTACACACTCGCTGCAAAGCGTAGGCTATACCTAGTAGCCCTGCTGAATTCATTAGCAACCAAGTGCAGTACTCTGGACAGCTTCACGGTACCGGTGTTGTGCACTAAAATGCCCCCCTCATTAAAAAAAATATATAAAAACTCATTCATGGGATGACACTGACATGTAGGCTATCAAACAAACCGAGGCTTCATTCATCATCTGTCACGTGTTTTTTTCTTTAAACGAAACACACCTAGAAGCAGGGCTTCATTTGGCACGCGCCCTTATACTAATATACTATATACTATAGATATACTATAATTCAACAAAGTCTCAAAAATAGTAAGTAACACTTCTCGTGACTGAACTGTACTGAAAGGAGCGCTGTTAAAAACAAAAGCATTACTATCGTGTTTGATGAAAATGTTGTTACTGTCACATTTGTAACGTTTCAGAGGAAGTTGTTAATCTTAACTTAAGGTTTGATTGTAAAAGATCATAATAAATGAGTGATGAATGAGTGATGAGGGTTTTTTTTGTCGCTTTTTTGAGTGCCGAACTGACCTGGAAGTACATCGCCAAGAACGAAAGCATACGATGTTTCTCGTGATCCCAAGAAACTCCCCCAAAAAAATCTTTCACTTCCAAATAATTTTTTTTCCCCTCCCAAATTTTTTTTCCCCCCATGTCACTTCAGGGGCTCCCGTACATCATCATAAAGCAGCTTTACAGAAATATTTAAATTATGAATATATATTTTAAATTTATCCCTAATGAGGATAAATGGAAGCCATCCAGCCTGCAACCACGACACTGGCAGGATTGAAAGTTTACCGTCTGTGCAACCAGCCTATAGACCATAGTGAGATTAAAAGTTTGTAACACAAGATACCTTTGAGTGATCTGGGCATTAGCATCCTTCAGGGGGAATGGTTAGAATGGAGAGCAAATGGGTGTTCAAACAAGTAGTATTAGACCTGCATTCTCCATGGTGGTTTACTTATGCTGGTATCAAGCTAATATTTCTGTCTTTCATGATGGTCACCATGTCAGGTTCATTCAATCACAGTTACATAAATTCTTGCCATGTCTCAGTCGGGAGACTGATAACACTACAAGTCCTGCCCCTGACCAATCATTGTTTTTCCTTTGCTTGTTGTTGGGGAGGAGTGTCAAGAAATTGTTAATCATGGCTACAGAATTAACATTAAGGAACATATTGTAGGGGTTTTTATTTTGTTTGTATAGTACTTTTAGCAAAGACATTGTCACAATGCAGCTCTACAGAAAGACTGTCGTCAAACTAGGTGAGAAAATTTTGTAAAAAATTCATAGTTAATAAGTTACACTAAAGTTATACTATAATAAATAAATTAATAGTGTAATAAGTAACCTTAATATAGGTTTTCTTCATACCTATCACCATTGCATGTTTATTACATATGACACTGATACCACTTTTCAAGGCATTCCAAATATCCTGTACCTATTTTGTAAAGGTTAATACTTCCTTTGGTGAGCCAGCCCATCAGTTTAACCAAGTGAGCAGCTGTACACACTGTATACATTTTCATTACTCTTGCAATACTGAGCTGTGGGGCATGATCATATTGGACCCATATTGAGAGCAGCCAATAAAAAATAGAATGATGACATATGTCAAGCGTTTAGTAAAAGTTTTTTATATTATCAGTGTTGCTATGCAGCTAGGCATTGTTAGTTATCACAGCTGTGCTAGTCACTACTAATAGCAAGGCATATAAGGAATCAAGTCAACAATTTAATAAAAGTTAAACCAAATGACTTAAAGATTGTTGTGCATCTTTTCTTTTCAAGCACTGAAAGTCTCTGGTGAGTCTATTTTGCATTACTACACTCTAAAAAGTAATTAGCTTATGAAGCTTTTCCATTCATATAATGTCCATGTAACTACAATACATTAAGTTTGTAAATGTACTTATTTTTATTTAATCAGTTTAACATAAGCCTGCCATAATTTACTAGAAAGTTGTTGTTGAACTTACGTATTTTTCACGTAATTGGAAATTCAGCATGTAATTCAAATACGTTGATTTATGATTTTTTTAGTGTACCACTTGCGCTATTTTGGCAGTAGTTTAAGGTCTGGAAAGCAATTGGTTTCTCTGCTCTGAAATGTTGCTTTTGATGTGTTAATGAAGTTGCAGACCACAATTATTGAACTGCTTGATAATTTTGGATTTGTAATACAATACTGTATAATAACATATCAGTTGTGTGAGATCAAATGCCGCTATTGATGGTATCACTCATAACTATGTCTCCAGCTAAGTGTTTTATTGTTGTGCACCACTAACCCGTCAGTTTGTGGCTGATAAATAATGATATGAATTGTTTTAATTCTCAATAATTTGTACAGTGTGCCTAGTGTACAGAACAAAAATTATATGCCAAGGTCAGTTACAAACTTTTTCAGGATCTCTTTCAGGATCCTAACTTGGGAGATTACTCAAAAATCAAAACCTACACTCTTCATGAAGATCACCCGCAGAGGCAATTATTCCAGATATTGTATTTCACAGGTCACAAGAACTAATATGGAGCATTATCTTCATGCTGACCAGTCTAAAGGCTGACGAAATCCATGCCAAATGTTTCAAAGTGGAAGGCGCAAAGGCATGTTTGGAGTGGCTAGCAGATTCAACAGCTGGCATTCACAGCAAGATTTACACCACTGATGTGCATTACTGTGAATGCCTGGCCAGTAAAAATGAGGCATTAGCTGAGAGGAAATGGGGTTTCCCTCTTTGAGGTTCCTGCTGCCTCACCACTTACCTGGTCTTGGTCATGTGACATACCCAGAAATGCATCAGCAGCAGAGGCACCATAAACCTCAAGCTGTGCTCACTTCCAGGACCCACCACTTTTATATCTGCACTGAGCTCCTGAAACCCTGGCCTGTTACCAAAATTACTATGTGGGACTAATCATGTCCTTTCTATACTATGTTTTGCCCCATATGTATAATTGTGAGAGGCACCATAGGAAAAGTGTGTACATCCCCATGAATACACCACACCTCCCAACACCTTTCCAAAGCCATGCCCCAAATCAGGCTTTGGTGGATCACTTTGGTGCCCACTGCCTGAATCCACCAAGGTCTAATGCAGGGGTCACCAACACAGTGCCCGCAGGCACCAGGCCACCCACAGAGACCACAGGAATCGCCCATGGGGCATGTTCTAAAAATAGCACTACTCACCAATGAGCTCCGTTTAAAATTTAATTTAATTGTGTTGCTATTCTTTTTGACTCACACTTGCATTGATGTAGATTAGAAAAGGAAAATATCGAGAAAAAAAACTTTTAAAAACAAAAATGTTTTACATATACATGAACTCTGACCTAGTCTGGTTCAAAGATCAGTTTTGTGCACATGACAAACCTCAGTGTTTGCTGAGATAAGCTAGTGGGCACTGCTAAGATAGGGGATGGATGTGGTTTCTACCCCCAAAAACATGGCAGAACAAAGAAATAAAACATATAATTTTCAAAGTGATTGGGAGGAAGAGTTCTTTTTTTACGATTGTGAGAGAAAAATGTGTGTCATTTGTGGGGCGAGTGTGGCAACAGCAAAGCGGCACAATGAGGAGAGACAATTCATTACGTGTCTCAAAACTACCATGCTAACTACCCACCTAGCAGTGCACTACGGGCAGAAAAAGCCCAAGAGTTAAAGAGTTTTTGTGGGGTATTTTTTATTTTTATTTTTAAAAATGTTACATAATTGATATCTTGTACAAACATGGTACTTAGTTCATGATTTGTTAAAAAATGTTACAGAGGTAGTGGTTAGTAAAATGGGACACGATTTCCTAAAAAATGTTGCAGAAGTGATCATTTGAAAATGAAACAAATGAAATGCTTTGAGATTAATAGAAATAAAGTGTTGCATGTTGAAATGTATCTGTGTTTCCTACCTTGTTAAATCATTGTTAATAGTTATTGTGAGAAATCATTAACATGATCAGACATTGTCTTCACATAGATTAATATCACTAATCATTAATAATAATAAAATAATAATAAAAATAATCAGGGACATTCACTTACATAGTCTTCTGTAAAGAAAATCATGAAAAGATTTAAATGTTTAAATGATATAAAATTGTAACTAACTGTGTGTTCAAAATTTTCCAAAATATCTTCTGTTTTAAGATTTTAACATTGAGTGGAACAACATGGACTCTTCTTTCTGTAAAAAGCTGTCTACCAGTTTACCTACAAGGCTTCAACATTTAAAGGAAATCAAGGGAAAAGCTGTCCCCCAAGAATTTACTTTATCTATTTGTTTAATTCTTGCTAATTTTCCTGCCCAATGATTTGCTGTTGAGACCATTAAAAGCTTAATGTTTTTGCAATATTTGGTTTGCCTCCTTTTTTTTGCCCAGGAGTGTAAATTACTACAAACAGTCTTGCATTCAAATCTCCCTCAGTGAATCAGCTGAGACAGAACCGACCTTATGTTAAAACGATATTGAATTATGTAACTGTACTTTTTTGGACTATATAATACACAGTTACAGCAGTGTGTTAGCTATAATTGCACTATCCAGTGTCACCCAAATGAGGATCAGTTCCCTTTTTAGTCTGGTTCCCCATATATTTCCCTTATATATTTTACTTACTTAGGAAAAATATTATATTTTACATTTTCTGCATATGTCATGGAAAATATTCCTTAAATCACTCAAGCGGAGACAAAAAGGTTGCAGAAAGTGAACTTTACTACTCCAGAGCAACAAATTGAGGCCATGTTAAACAAAAAGGTGAACCACCACAATGATTCTGAATCACCCTTTTTGTACTGTTAGCTAGTTAGTACAACACTAACTAACCACAACACTAACGCCACCAATATTTACTGCTCTGTCTACTGTATTTGACTCCACCCACTATTAATCCCATTGGTTCAAACTTTATTGGAGGCAAACATCCAGCACGTGCCACAGGCCAACCCATAGGTGTGGCCTGCTCCACAATGCAAACACCCTCTACCAATATTTCAGAGACTTTCCAAGGGGTATTTAAAAAAATTAAAGATAATCAAAAATAATGTAACCATGCATAATATACTTTGTTATACAATCCAGTGAAAGTATCTTAGTGTGCTCAAGTGCAATTTATATAATGTATTCAAGTGAAAATATCTCAAAATATTTCAGTGTATTTAAGTGTATATATTACACTTAAATACACTGAAATATTTTGAGATATTTTCATGCATTATGCATAATGCATGCAATATGTTCATGCATTCAAGTGAAAATACTTCAGTCTGTTTGTGTTCAAAAATTTATACATTTTGGTGAATGCCTACATATTAATACATATGTAATTGTCAATGTGGCTCAGAGTAACATATTCAAAAATCAATTAAACTGAATAAAAAATGTGACCACATCACTTTTTTTAATCTTATCACTTATCACTTTTTGCAGCTATGTGTCTGTATTTCAAGCCAAAATTTTGAACAGTTAAATTCAAAATAAAGATAAAATAAATATCCGCTGGCTGTTTTCCACCATTAGCAGTAAATATCCTATACTTTCTGTCAATCATAATGATTTATGACTTTTTATGATTTATGGACCGTATTCATCCTTTAGCAGGGGATGTCAAAAGTGATTTCAGCAACTGGTCATATATTTTGTGTCTGTCATTTGAACAGTGTATAGGGGAGTGGGGGTGTCAGATAGCAACTCTTTGTCTGCATACCTGTGTGAAGATGATGATTGGGGGGTGTTTTTGAAAACGGTGACACAGTTCGCACCCAATGTGTTGACAATGTAAATGGGTATTTAGCTTAATGGGGGTATGTCTCTAAAAAAAGTGTCGACCAAAGCCAGCCTGAATGACTCCCTTTAGTATATAAAAGTCTAAAGAGGCCTTCAGTTTCTTTTATCATTCAAGACGTGTTGACAAGGGCGCAGACAAGGAGACGAAGATGG
>JAQQZR010000015.1:14373736-14390288 GCA_030068235.1 Notoglanidium macrostoma | reverse complement strand
AAATAGCACAAAAAAAGCACCATTTTCGGATCCGGAGTGGCCGCTGCGTGCTACTGCCGCGCCGCCATCTTGGATTTTTTTTTAACTCGTCTATATTTAATACAAGCGGCCTGAAGAACTTCCAGTGTTGCTGCACAATTTTTTAACATCAAACTTAAGAATTTTTAAGATGACAGAAAGGAAAAAAATACTATTTTTGCTACTAAAACAAAAACGAAATTGGAGCAGTGCTTCTTTTTTATTCATACATAAGCTTAATTATGTGCATGTTTGTGTTTGAGAGAAAGAGACATTAATGTGCATATGGGATATGAAAAAAATTTCTCTCTTATAAAAAATTATTCTCTTTCATAGCTTGCATTAAACAGGTGAAATGAAAATGAGAGTGGTGAGTGTGGCCAGAGCTAGTGCAGTTGTCGTGGAACAATTGTCAAGGCATGCAGAAACACTGGCTGTAGGTGATGCTAGCAAGCGGACGAATCACAGTTGCAGTGTTCTGTGTTGTTAGATGTTAGACTATGGTATAAGGTATGGCGTAGTCGCATTCCCTATGGAGTAGAGTCTACACAAAAGTATAAATAGGCCTTAAGTGGCCTAGCCCAAACATGTTCCAGTGTGACAATTCCCCTATGCACAAAGCAAAGGTCTATAAAAACAAAGTTTGTAAAACTTGGTGTTGAAGAACTTGAGTGGCCTAACCTCAATTGTACTAAACACTTTTGGGATGAACTGAAAATCCAGCTGAGCCCCAGGCCTTCTCACCCATTAACTGCCTGACCAAACTAATGCTCTTGTGGCTGAATGTGCAAATCACCAAAGCCACATTCCAAAATGTAGTGGAAAGTCTTCCCAGAAGCGTGGAGATTATTATATAGCACGTTCCAAAAGCACACAAGTGTTATGTTCAGGTGGTCACAAACCTTTAGCCATATAGTGTATGCCGTCCAACTAGAATAAGATATGTTTGGTAGGGAAGCAAATACAAAACAGACTAACCTTGTGGAATGGGCTTGACCACTAGCTGAGTGAAGTACTGCTGCTCTATTTCCTGAAAGGGAGAAGAGGGGGGTCTGCCCCTGCGTTTCACTGTATCTGCCTCAAAGCTCACGTACCCAGCACCACGACCCTTCCTGCACCTCCTGAGTGGAGCCTGAGAGGAGCACACATAAAGAATGGAAATCATAAGCTGTAACAGCTAAATTATATATACAAAATTATACAGTTTACATATAGCAATACTATAGTAATATAATAGTATAACAGTACTGGACTTTCAACGATTTCTTAGAACTATTTTTCTGGGAAAGACTGTGCAACATACATCTTTAATTAAAAAAAAAAAAAAAAACAAAACAAGAAGTTGGTGTATTTTTTTTGTATGTATTTTGGGTTTTCTGAAATCAACACAGGCCCAAAGTTATAAGCGGTTTCACCTTGACCAGACATTTTTAGTAGCCATCAACAAACTTCTGGCTGAATTCTGGTTGGATATTTGACCAATCTTCTTGGCAGACTTGGTAGAGTTCAATTGAATTTGTTTTCTAGAATGGCCCCCAAATTTAAGCACAGTTCACATATTTTCATTAGAGCTGAGGTCAGAACTTGTTTTAAACTTAGTGTTAGCCTGCTTTATCCATTCAACAAGCTTTCATGGGTGTTCATGGGATCACTGCCCTGCTGGAACACCTATCTGCATCCAATTTTCAGCCATCTAGCTGATTTCTGACAGAATTCTGAGGTTCTTCATTATTCCATCCACTTTGTGCAATGCCCAGATCCACTGGCAGCAAACCAGCCCAAGAGCATGATGCTACCACCACCACACTTAACAGTTGGTTACAGTGTTTTTCTGTACCTCTGGTCATTGTAGCCATACAACTCAAGCTTTGTCTCACTTAACCATAAAACATTTCTCCAGAAGGCTTTTCTTTGTCAGTCTTTGTGTCTTTTAGTCAAACTTGAAGGTGTTGATTTTGGAGCAGGGGATTCTTGAAAGGCAGCCTCTTGGTACATTGCAATATAAAACTTACTTGACTATAGAAAGTATTCCAGCAGCTTCCAGTTCATGGTAGGCATGTGCCTTGATGGTCCCTGGGTTGTTCCTAACTATCTAAACCAATTTCTTCTTAGCTGAAGGTGACTGTTTCGGACTTCTTCCAGACCATGGAAAAGTTGCTACACCTCCCATTAACCTAAATCATTTTTATGTTATGGACAGTGAAGCTACCAGCTGTAGTCAATCATGATCAATAACAGGACGTTAAGAGGTCTTGGCAAGTTAAAAAACATTTTGGAACTTTCTGCACCATAATCTAACTGCGTTTATATATATTCTCAACCCTTTTGACACTTTGTTGCTTTCAGAAAACCTACAACAATTTAAATTTCACTTGCACCAAATACTATTATTTTATTAAAGATGCATGTACAATTATTTTTTCCAGAAAAAGAACAGTTAAAAGAAATCATCGAAAGCCTAATACTGCCATGACATTCATGTTCATGATGACTATATGCAAACGTCTGCCCACAATTGTAAATATTCTACATGAAAAAAAACCCCACAAAATCCCATAAACAATAAATTCCTAATCACTTCTAACTGTTTAACAATGGAGAAAATGTATCTGGTAATGTATACACAGAATGATCTAGAAAAGTTATTATCTATCCAGTTCATGCATGTCATATAAATATGAATTTATAATAAACAGTCAGACCTGACTAGCACTGACCTTTGGTAGTGTGACTGATCTAAGGTGAGGACAAGTACCAAGTGGAAGGGGAGTCTCTTTAAGAGAAGACATGAATGTAGATGAACACGGATATAGTGATTCCTCTTTGCATGACTCCTTAGGCAACATTTGTCTCCTATCTATTTGCTCCTTCATAACATCTTCTGATTGGCTGCCACCCTTGAAATTCTCAGCTTCTGCGCCATAGATTAGAGAGCATGGAGATGGATGTAACCAGGAGCGCAAGGCAGCCTGAGTGGGATCTAGAATTTCAAAATTATGCCTTTCTCCTTCCACTGAATCCCAGCCACCTGATTTGCTGTGGCGGCGGCGGCGACGATTCTTGACTGTGCGTAAATGGAGCTCAACTTCTGGTCTGATTTTGCGGGGTCGGCCCCACCCTCGAGGGCTGCTCATGAGAGAAGCCTCACCTAGAAGAGGGTCTGCATCTGGAGGAGATGAAATGGAGGGGGGAGGGGTGATATTGGAAGGGTGAGGGCAAAAACGTGGGTGTGCTTTGGTAGTATTGCCCATTGGAAACAGATGTGGCTCCACTATTTTATCCACCTTTACAGAAGATATAACCTCTTTCTCAACAGAAGGCATAGGTTCATCCTTGAACAGAATGTCTCCTGAAGCTGCCAAAAGACAAAAAGTGGGGAGTACGTGTTAATATTAACAGCTGACTTGAATTTAGCTTTAGTCTTATTTCATAAATGTGCAATAGTTTGTCATATTTTAGTTGATAAAACTACTGCAAAATAATGCAATACAATAGATCATTTCAAGTCAATTAAATCTAAATAATTCTGACTATTTAAAAATTTCCTAAACTTTACCAAATTAGTTTCTATTTTTATAGTTTCTTTTTTCTAGTGAGCAAAGCAATTATTTTTTATTTTTATTTCATTAATAGCACATTTTATGTTTAAGTTGATAAGTTATCAGAGATTTTAAATAGTTAATTTGTGTGGAATTTTGTGAATTCCAAGACAATTATATCACCAAGATATGAAATGCACATGTCTCACCTAAGATCTCTTCTGGGCCTTCTACCAGCACACCACCAATATTTGGCAGCAGCCAGTACCTCCGCTGGTATCGATCCTGTCCCAATAACATTGCCCGCATGCAATGTGATGACTGAAGCAGCTTCTTATGAAAAAACTCTCGGCGCTGAAAAACAAGATTCTTCTGTAGCATCATGATGATTTATCGGAACCATACCAGACACTGAGATGTTATCCCACACTTAAAATCAATTTCAATTTCAGCTCAATCAATCAACACCGACATAATACGTTTCACCTAGTTGTAATTTAAGAACATTTTTTACAGTGATACAAAAAGGTAGATGTGTTTTGGTAGCACGTTTGACACTTTTGCACATGCAGAATTAACAAGGAAAAAGAAAATTCCCTTGTGCAAATACAACAGGTTTCTTTAAACACTTATTTCATTAATTAGTACAGCACCTTTCTTATTTCTGCTACATAACTGTGCTAACAGCCTTCTGCCAAGAAGACTACTGCAAGGTTTGTTTGGCATAGTGGACCATTCTTAGCACAGCAGTGATGCTGACGTATCAATGGAGTCTTAGTAACTGTTACACTACAAAAGTGTTTTTGGTACAGCAGCAATGGTGGGGGTGTATTTATGCGCTTAGCAAGAAAACAGTTATTGCAGGAATTTTTTGAACACCAACATGTGGCCAAATTAAACAATGCACCTTTAAATAAGCCACATAAAAAAATACAGTTTTTTATGAGCAATATGGACAATAATCAGCTACCATAATTAAGCACCTTCTGTGAAAGAACTGAATCAGTGTATTCCAACCCAATCTATGGGTTCTCAAGGACTTGACAGAATACAATGTCACATGAGAATCTAAAAGTATTTAATAATAACCTATAATCATAAAACATACCATGGATAACAGTCTTAACAATAAGATATTTTAAATCAGCAACTACCAAAAAAGGAAGAAAAATATATATCAATGTCCAGTTAGTTCCTTGCAACAATGAGTAACAACAAAGTTATAAATGAACTGATGCCTGACAATACCCATAAAATTTCAAAAAGTATGTCATGATGTCAATAAGTGGCAATACCAATATAATATTGTCTTATCATCTGGCCCTATTGTGATTTTGGAAGCCCTACCTTGGTTAGCTTATCAATCTGTCGCTCCAGCTCAGGAACACTTGCATTGTTTGAATTTTCAGCCTGTAAGGAAATATACATTACACTTATACACCAGAACATGATAAACATGAATGTATTTGCTCTCCAATGTTTGCAAGTGAATGAACTGTAAGCACTCCCCAGAACTGAATAGCTTGGAGCACCATTTGAGAAAGAAAATTTTTTTTTAAATTTTTTTATGCTTATTTCAAGCATCTCTATTTTATCTGGGCATGCATCAGTATATATATATTTTTTGTACATCTTGTTGGCACTCTATGATACTCATACTAAAACTAACAGTGAAATAAGTTACCTGAAATAAGTAATCCACACTAGACACATCTGTGTTTCCATTATAAATCTGCTTTGACAACTTGAATTATCATTGCATTAAATGCATGATAGCATTTAGCAAATAGCATTGATTTATCAGTTATATAAGTAGATGACTGTCCAGTGATTGTTTTTGTTTTGAGAGATTTACTTGCAGCAGCAAGCAGAATCCCTCACTGGCAATAACCCCATCCCCAAGCCATACTGACTGAACAGTAATTACTGTGTTTAATCTGATATGAGGCAGTGGGACAATGAATAATCAGTTTATTTGTGTTTGCTTCCCTATGTCAGTGTAAAATGATTAAGATAGTGTACAAACATTTGCTATGCAACTACAGGTTAAACAAACATTATAAAACATTTATGTGAAATATTTCAATACAGTGCAAAGAGTATAAAAGTGCAAAGAGTATAAAAAGTGTGGTTTTTGTTATTTCTGTGGGTTTATTTTGAGTTTTTATGCTTCACTCGTGAATGAGTGTAAAAAAACCCTTAAAAGCATAAAACAAGGGCAATGCTTCCAATATGCCTCTGATGATGCTACTGTGGATTGAAATGCTTTTTAATATGCAACCGAAACAGGTCTTGATGCAACTCATCCACGTGTGAACTGTCTGTTATTAGGGACAATACAGAACATTCTATTGAGCTTTGTTTATGTTTCCCAAGTTTTATTAGTGATCATGAAAAACACGTGTGCATGTTCAAATGTTTATGCTAACAGGCTTGTTCTTTATAATGTTATAGAGTTGATTTTAAACAAAGTGCATTAGCTAGCTTCATTAGTTACTTTGGACTGAGACAGTTTCCAGTGGAGAAGAGCAGATTTAGCTTCACTTTGGGGAAAAATGCTTGCATGCAGCTGTAATTAAAATATGTTTTATTTTCATTGCATCGATGACAACACTGGCTGATCGTAAACAACAATATACAAATAGCTAGCTAACAGCTGTTACTTTCACTCAACTAGGACTGTCTGTAGACATTTTCTCATCTTGTTTAAGATGTTTAATCAGGTTACTTGTGTTATAGGAAGATGCTAAGTCTGATTTGCTTTGATTGCCTTCATTAATCATGAAATACCTCCAGATCCTGTAATTTCATGTCATCTTTTCTTTAGTGTGACAACCTATACTTACATCATACAGTATAATGTGGTAATGGAATTAATAAAAGATTTATCCTCTCATATACAATGTTAAAATCTCACTGTCTCTTTTAATAGTGAATAGCTCTGGTAGGAACAGAACTATAGATATTAAAATAGACCTTGGTGTGATTATTGATTCCAGGCTCTACATTTGAAGATTATGTAGATCTAACATTACTAGGATAGCTTTTTTTCATCTTAGAAATAATGTTAGGATAAGAAACAATGTTACTACATGAAGCAGAAAAACTAGTTCATGCTTTTGTTATCGCCAAGCTGGATCATTGCAATGCCTTGCTGACTGTATGTTCCAGTAGTAGCATAAATAAGTTCCAGCTAGTCCAGAATGCAGCAGCCAGAGTCCTTACTAGAACCAAAAAATATGATCGCATTACCCCTATCTTATCTACACTGAATTGGCTTCCACTGAAATTTCGCAATGATTGTAATACTACTATTGACTTATAAAGCACTGAGTGTTTAGTGTTTTTCCTTGCCACTAACACCTCTGGCTTACTCTAGATAAATGTAAATATACATTTTATTTCTGTGACCTTGCAACAAAGTCCACTGTTAAAAGCTCTACATAAATAAAATCAAATTGAACTTTACATGCTTTGCTAAAACATACAGTAGTTGTAATTTTATCTTTTTTTACTGAACTGTTTTTTTTACTGCAAGTGAAAATATTTTACATAGTGAAATTCTAGCACGTTTTTTTTTGTGTAAAATACCATCGGCAATATATTATATTAGACATGTGTATTAGTCAACACAAACAAGCCATAGCCATTAACAAGACAAATGATGTAGTACCTCACAAATTTTAAGTTCGTCTTTACGCTGGCGAAAGCTGCCTTTCTCCAGCAAGCTGCTATCCGCGAGGCTCTCATCTTCAGCCACATAAATGCGAGTACTGCGCCTCCGCTCCTCAAAACACAGCTCCTCCTCAGAGCGGCCAGTTTTACGTGCTAGAGCAGCCTTCATTCTGTCACATGAGTGTGAATTAGATTAATACTGAGAAGCATCAATTTAAAATGCTGTACTGAAAAATGCCTTACTTGCGCAGTTTGCTCTCAATAATCCACTTGTTCCTCTTGTAGGTAGTCATGTTCTCCAGTATCTTGTCAATTTCACTGCACAATCAAAATTCTGCTTTTAAGTATAGTGTATAATGTATATACATATATAAATATATAACACCTGTATATCTGCACACTTATGAAGTTATCAGATCAGCCAATAATGAAGCAGCAGAACAATGCATAAAATCATGCAGATACAAATCAATAAGCTTAGCAGTTAATGTTCATATAAAACATCAGAATGGGGATTAAGTATGATCTCTTTGACTGTAACCTTGGCTTGGTTGCTGGTGCCACAGTTAACTGCAACAAGTCAGACTGAACAAACTTTTTCCACATTCTTATGTTTGATGTGTACATTAAATGAAGTGTTTGTCCTGTGCATGATTTCATGAATTGTGCTACTGCCACATGATTGGCTCCCTGTATAACTGCATAAATGATAGTATACAGAGGTGTGTGTGTGTGTGTGTGTGTGTGTATGTATATATATATATATCAGAGTCAGTTTTATTTTTCCTATACACTCACTCTTTGGTTTGAGATTCAAAATGAACATGAGACAATAGTATTTCAGCTTTCATTTACTGATATTTACATCTGTAACACATCTGTAATCAGATGTGTTAAACCACTTAAAACATGGCACCTGTTGTTTGAACCCACACATTTTTCAAGTGATCACAAATTTTGGAACATATCACTGACAGGTCTTTGCCTATTGTCCAGGTGTGCCCTGTAAGATTGATTTTTAAACAATTAATAGCATGGACTGTCTACTCTTGGTTTGAGCCCTGGGATTCACCATGTGAAGAGTGAATTTTTTGTTAAAAGTGTCACCCTCTCCTCTCTCACTTACAGTCATGGCCGAAATTATTGGCACCCCTGGAATTCTTCCAGAAAATGCACAATTTCTCCCAGAAGACTATCGCAATTACAAATGTTTTGGTATACACATGTTTTTTCCTTTATGTGCATTGGCTCAACACACAAAAGCAGAGAAAAAAGCCAAATTTTACAGCATTTCACAAAAAACTGAAAAACTGGGCCAGTCAAAATTATTGGCACCTTTTCAAAATTGTGGGTAAATCATTTCAAGCATATGATGCTCATTTAAACTCACGTGTGCCAAGAAACAGGAGCTGACAATATAGCAATCACACCTGAAGCCAGTTAAAAGGGAGAAAAGTTGACTCAACCTTTCTGTTGTGTGTCTGTGTGTGCCACACTAAGCATGGAGAACAGAAAGAAGAGCAAAGAATTGTCTGAGGAGTTGAGAACAAAAATTGTGGAAAAATATCAACAATCTCAAGGCTACAAGTCCATCTCCAGAGATCTTCATGTTCCTTTGTCCACTGCAACATAATCAAGAAGTTTACAACACATGGTACTGTAGCTAATCTACCTGGAAGTGCACAGAAGAGAAAAATTGATAAAAGACTACAACGCAGGATAGTCCAAATGGTGGATAAACAGCCACAATCAACTTCTAAACAAATTCAAATTGTGTTGCAGACTCAGGGTGCAACAGTGTCAGCTCGAACTATCTGTCGACATCTGAACGAAATGAAACGCTATGGCAGAAGACCCAGGAGGACCCCACTGCTGACACAGAAACATAAAAAATCCAGACTGGAGTTTGCCAAAATGTACTGGAGGAAGCCAAAATCCTTCTGGGAGAATGTCTTGTGGACAGATGAGATCAAGGTAGAGCTTTTTGGTAAAGCACATCATTCTACTGTTTACAGAAAACAAAAAGAAAAGAACACAGTACCTACAGTCAAACATGGTGGAGGTTCAATGATGTTTTGGGGATGTTTTGCTGCCTCTGGCACTGGGTGCCTTGACTGTGTGCAAGGCATCATGAAATCTGAAGACTACCAAAAGCTTTTGGGCGCAATGTAGGGCCCAGTGTCAGAAAGCTGTCTGCATCAGAGGTCATGTTTGTTAAAGCAGGACAATGATCCCAAACATACCTCTTAAAAGCAACCAGAAATGGTTGAATACAACGCGCTGGAGAGTTCTGAAGTGGCCAGCAATATGTACGGATCTAAATCCGATTGAACACTTATGGAGAGATCTCAAAACTGCTGTTGGGAAAAGGTACCTTTCAAATCTGAGAGACCTTGAGAAGGTTGCAAAAGAAGAGTGATCGAAAATTCCAGTTGAGCGGTGTAACAAGCTTGTTGATGGTTATAGGAAGTGATTGGTTTCAGTTATTTTTTCCAAAGGGTGTGCAACCAAATATTAAATTGAGGGTGCCAATAATTTTGTCTGTCCCAGTTTTTGAGTTTTTTGTGAAATTATGTCAAATTTGGCTTTTTGATCCAATGCACATAAAGGAAATAAACATGTGTATATCAAACCATTTGTAATTGCAATAGTTTTCTGGGAGAAATGGTGCATTTTCTGGAAAAATTCCGATAATTTCGGCCATGACTGTATTTCCTTTTCTGTACAAGTAATCATGTTTTTTGTTGGAAAGTTACAGAATGTTTTGGCATCTTGTGCCATGATTCTGAAGGCAGAAAAAGTAAGAACTGTCTTGAGTTGACTTAAGGTTGACTTAATATTTAATTGTTTTTCTTTTAGATCTGCCCTTCCTTATTCATATAAACACACTCACACACCCTCAGTACCGTCTTGGAGTAATATTGGATACTGGCTTGCCTAATCTTGGATTGTAAGACTGTGGTGACGTTAAAGTAAGGTGATAAAGAACAGATATTGCCTTGTCTAATCCTAGAAAACAAATTAAATATAGTTAGCTAGCAGTGGTGTTTGTGTGTTTTTTCCTGCCTCCCTTATTTGCTTTTGTTTTTATTTTGGCTGCTTGCTTTTATGTTCTATAAAATATGGGTGGATAAGGGTCACCCTATCCCAAACCCAATACAAAGGAGAATCCTAAAGCATGGTTGTATCGATGTTGTCTGGGTGTCAATTGTGATCCCTTCAGGGATTGTTTGTATGGTTGGGCCCATAAATAAAGGATTCAATGCTTTTCCACGTGAGGGTTTGTTTGATGCGGAAATGGTACATTCAGCTGCTCTAATGACTTATGACAGTTATGAGGATCCTGACTGGGATTAACCTTAGATGAAAAATTCTTTGGAGGAGTGGTAAAGAATTAAATCCATTTGGGATAAAGTGTCCCCAAATTGCTAAGTTTCTCTTCTCCGGCGTCAGCTTCGCCTCTCTTTCCTAAATTACTGCCATCAGTTTCTGATTAGAACACAGATCTTAAAGTTAATGCAATCTTTCCTTTTGTAGCTTTGGGTGAAAAAAATATGGTTCAAGTCCACCCGCCAAAACTTGCAAATATTACAAAAATACGTAACAATTTACCTGATACTAAGAATATGCATGTTTTTGTAGATGTTTTGAGGAGACTCATGCACTAGGCGCAACTCACTGGCCCTGATTTTTGCATGATTTTGTTGAAATGTTTAAAGAATCAGTTCTCTGAAGAAGAATTAATGCATGAAGTACAAGCTATTACTCTTGAGAGCAGAAGTGGTGGTAGTAGTAATGCTTTCAGAGCACCATTTTGGGCCATCCCTGATAAATTTTATAAGCGATTACAAAAATTCTAATTAAAATATAATGTGAGCCAGAATCTTACAAACAGAATCTTGGTGAATCATCTTCGGCATTTGTGAACCATTTTACTACAGCATGGAGAGATCATGCTTAATTAGGAAACGATGTGGATTCTGGAACAATGTTTCTACATGTCTCACTAACATGTATCCTATTCAACTCGCAGACATTGTAACTCACTACTCCTGGGACATTGGCGTGCCAACCCTGGAAATTTTTCATTAGTAATTTTGTTTTGTCCATGTTCAGAGACAGGTTGTTGACTTTGCACCAGTCCGTAAGCTAATGCACCTCCTTTCTGTATGCTGACTCATCATTCTTGCTGATGAGACCCACCACGGTTGTGTCATCGGTGAACTTTATGATGTGGTTCGAGCTGTGCATTGCTGCACAGTTGTGAGTCAGCAGAATGAACAGTAGTGGACTGAGCACACAGCCCCAGGGGGCCCTAGTGCTCAGTATGGTGGTGATGGAGATACTGTTCCCAATCCGGACTGACTGAGGTCTCTCAGCCAGGAAGTCCAGTTGCAGAGAGAGGTGTTCAGGCCCAGCAGGCTCACCCTCGCAATCAGGTGCTGAAGAATGATTGTGTTGAATGCTGAACTGAAGTCTATTAACAGCATTCGTACATAGATGTCCTTAATGTCTATATGTGTGAGTCCCAGATTTAGGGTGGTGGCAATGGCATCATCTGTGGACCGGTTGGGGCGATAGGTGAATTGCAGGGGGTCCAGTGAGGGAGGCAGTAGGGTCTTGATGTGCCTCATGACAAGCCTCTCGAAGCACTTCATCACGATGGGTGTGAGTGCAACAGGACGATAGTCATTGAGGCAGGACACTGAAGACTTCTTTGGCACAGGAACGATGGTGCTGGCTTTGAAGCACTTCGGGATGACAGCAGTGCTCAGGGAGATGTTGAAGATGTCAGTGAGAACATCTGCAAGTTGGTCTGCACATTCTCTGAGCACTCTCCTAGGGATGTTGTCTGGTCCAGCAGCCTACCGTGGTTTAACTTTGCGAAGAGTTTCCCTCACATCAGCAGTGGTCAGATGCAGCACCTGGTCGCTGTGAGTAGTGGTCTTCCTTGCTGTTATGTCGTTCTGTGCGTCAAACCGTGCAAAGAAGTTGTTAAGTGCATCAGGTAGGGAGGCATCACTGTCACAAGCAGGTGTAGTTTTCCTGTAGTCAGTGATGGCCTGGATGCCCTGCCACATGTGCAGTGTGTCGCAGCTGTCCTGAAAGTGGCTGTGGATTCTCTGGCCATGTGCTTGCTCTGATGGCCCGAGACAGTTTAGCCCTCGCTGTTCTTAGGGCCGCCTTGTCACCTGCTCGGAAGGCGGAGTCACGGGTTCTCAGCAGCTCACGCAACTCTGTAGTCACCCACAGCTTCGGGTTTGAGCATGTAATGATGGTCTTGGAGGTAGTGATGTAATCTACACCCTTGCTGTTGTAGTTGGTCACTGATGATGTGTACTCCTCCAAGTTGGTGTTGTCGCCATTGGTTGCAGCCTCCCTGAACATATGCCAGTCAGTGTGCTCAAAACTATCCTGAAGAGCAGAGATGGCTCCTGCTGGCCAGGTTCTCTCCTGCTTCAGAACCGGTTTGGTGCATCTGACGAGCGGTAACTAAATGCAATAAATGCTGATATTAGCATAACAGAGATGTGGTCTGAGTAGCCGAGGTGAGGGCCGGGCTCTGCGCGGGGAATGTTTGTGTAAACAAGATCCAGTGCGTTTGTCCCTTTCGTTGCAAAGTCCACATGCTGAAGAAATTTCGGGAGCAATGATTTGAGATTTGCATGGATGAAATCTCCGGCGACAATAAACAGTCCATCGGGGTGTGCATTCTGCTTCTCGCTAATAGCCCTGTACAGCTCACAGAGCGCATCTTTAGCTTTAGCGTTGGGGGGAATGTATACTCAGACAATAAGCATGGCGGTGAATTCCCGGGGTAAATAAAAAGGTCTGCATCTAACAGTCACAAACTTCACAAGCGATGAGAAGTAGTTAGAAACTAGCACAAAGTTCTTGCACTATTCCGTGTTAATATAAACACACAAGCCACCACCGTGAGTCTTACCACACAGAGCTTCTTTAATGTCGGCACAAAACACAGTTAGCCAGGCTAGCTGAATGGCGGAGTCCGGAACTCTATCGCTGAGCCATATCTCCGTGAAAACAAAGACGCAAACTCGCGCTGGATAGTCCGCTGAAGTCGTTTGTAGTTGAGTTTACTGTCCAGGGAGAGTAGAATGGATGGAAGTGCCTGCTGGCTGGGATTAGCTCATAGCCTAGCACAGACCCCCACCAGTTTGCCATGCTTCCGCTTCCTCGCACACCGCTTACAGCGGACTCTCCCACGGCTGCTGAGGTCTGGAGGCCTGGAGGTTTCTGGCACTGGATGCCTTAGGCGGAGTTAGTAATCCCCTAGCGGCGGCATTAGAGCCCTCACTGCGGGGCAAATGGGTGGCAACTCGATGTCAATAACAGAGCCAAAGCTAACATTAAGGATCGGCCACAGGAGCACCACTCCTTTCTGGTTCATGTGTCTAACAGGTTTGCTCTCCTCATGGCGATGTAGATTATGGCAGGCTATTGCCGCTGAAACACACCTTAGCCTAGCGACCTCCTGCTATCTGCATAGAGACGTCACTCAGAACTAAAGAAAAATGTAGAAATACTCAGACTAGAATTTGTTCTAATAACCTAAATTTAGCAATAATCTAAAAATAAAGTAAATGTGGATCATACTGAATGTACAGCCAGCACCTTTGATCTAAAGCTAGGACTGTTAAATGTTATATCTCTTAAATATACAGTTCATTTCCTGAAGTGTGTATACACTTAATGACTCTGTGATGCTTCTGTGAAGCTGCTTTGTGACAATGCCTGTTGTTAAAAGTGCTATACAAATAAATCTGAATTGAATTTAATTGAATTTTGGGGGAATTTATTAGCAGAAATGGAATATAGTATTCAAAAGTATGTTTGAAAATGAGGCAAAATCAGGACAATGCCATGGCAGAAAGCAAAACAATGTGTGGCTTTTCCAGGATGGAAATGCCTGATGAGGGACTAATGTTTTCAGAGTGATGCCCAAGTTACCTGTTTTGTGTTAGGCAGGTAATTGGATTTAAATAATGACAAAATATCACTGCATGACACTGTTCTTATAGTATTTATATAATCATTCATTAGCATCACTGATGTCTTCCAAGTAATGACTCCCGTTGCACTGCAATAGCACACCAAAATACAGATTATAGTAACACTGCTATAGGTTAAGCACAGAGCTGTTGTGTAAATATCACTTACTGTTCTGTTGGTGTTGTTTATATCATGTAGCCTGATATAATAAAATAGCTTTATAAATATGAACCTCTGTTACTTTTGACACTTGTTTTGAAGGGTTTCCACTTTTTACTCTTTTTTTTTTGAGCTCCAGAAGCAGGTCAGTTACGATTCCTGGCCCTGAGCAATGCAGTGATAGATGATGACATCATTTTGTTAGTGCATGGACTGTACAATGCGGGCACTTAATGGCATCTAATACCTTCTAATATGCACCTGGTAAGGGAAGGGTGAGGGAGGGGGCATTTCAAATCTGCAACATCACTGCTAGAAAGCAGAAATCCTACACAGTGTAACTTCAACATAGTCTGAGTAGAGATTGGCTGTAGAGGCTCGGACAGGCACCCTGTCACTTTGTTGTACTTAGATGTTTTCATGTTCAGGAGGGGTACGCTGATTCAGGCAACTTGGCAAGCCATACATGACCCGCCTTTAAATTAAATACAGATATTTAAAATGTATTTAAAATAAATATAGATAATTGATGCCCAAATATTACCTTCCTTTCACAAAACTCTCTTTGGCCATATCTTTTCCTTCCCTCAAAATGTCACTCAATATATTCTACCTTTTGCTCCTTTTGCTGTAAGCAGCACCTTCCAACATGTCCTCTTTTCTAATGCCCAACATATACAAACATAAAACAATGTGAAGGGAACGATGCATGTGCTCTGACAGTAAGAGTTAAGACAAGATTTGTTTCTGGAAAATGGTTCCTGTTGGGTCTGTCCATCTCTGCATTCCTTATGGAAAGTAAGTCCTGTCTTACAAAGAACAGTGCCCAATTTCTCAGTAGGACTTTGAGGTGGTTTTATAACATAAGTGAGGGACAGAATTGACCTCAACCATACATCTAATTGGACCAGTAATATACAGAATGATTCCAATTTGTGTTGGATGACAGCCAACTACTCACATATCAAAAACCCTTTTAATAGGGTTCAACAGTCACATATACATGCTTTTACTCCCTCTAATGGTAAACTAAGTATCCTTTTCTACTTCAAGCTCTCAAAGGGCCCCCACCTATTTGGGATGGCCTACTTGTGATATCACTGTTGATTCTACTAACTTCTCATGTAATTCCACTGCCATGGCAGACTCCTTTACCTTAAAAAATGCATCCAGTTCCTGTATGGATAAAGCTGGTCCTGAGTCAGGTTTTCCCTGGTGGACAGTTAACACTGGTAAATATTATAACACTACAAAAAGGATATGTGGGAATAACTTATATGATTAAATTTCAGTAAGGTGGGTTTTCAAAACATGATGCTACCCCACATGGGCCAATCCTGACACAACCATTTTTGTACCTAAATCTTACATCCCTACCCATTGTAAAAGAGACATCCTTAGTAAATATGAAGGATATGTCCTTGTTGCCCCTTGGACTACCCCAGGAGCTAATGTTGGGTGGTCTCTATTCTTAGAAGGGGGTACAACAGCTGCACTTATCAATGGCCTCGCAAATCAGGTTCTAAGATTGTCAAATGATACTACTGCTGCTTTGAGTCTCGTCAATGACAAAATTGCTTGCTATTTGTGAAGTGCTTTTGCAAAACAGACTTGCATTTGACATCATACTCGCTGAGCAGGGCAGTGTTTGTAAGGTTTTAAATACTTTGTGCTGTTTTCATATCGCAGATAATCATCAGAATGTCTCGAACCTAATTGTTAACATGTGCCATGCTGTATGCAAACCTTCTCCCACTTATAATTTCTGGTGAACATAGTTCTTGAATCTTTGGATCAAATGGGCATATCACATTACCTCGTACATTTTACATCCTACAGTCTTGTTCCTTTTGCTGTCTTTTAGGTTCCTGTTTTATCTCTTGTTGTAACACCCTGATAAAACACTCACTCTCACATCATTAATCCTTCCTATCTTCTCATAGTCATTTATTGTGATACTGATGAGGTTGAAGATGAGTGTGAGGAATTTCTGTAGTTATCAATAACACTGCACAACCATTTTTTTGAAAAGTCTTGCTTCCTGAAAAGTTTTTGCTGATTGTGACAGGCACCTACTGGGTATGCACAAATATAGTTTTGGTTTTACTGCATCACGTAGGAACTCTGAGAAATAGACATTTATATGT
>JAQQZR010000015.1:14353598-14371196 GCA_030068235.1 Notoglanidium macrostoma | reverse complement strand
TATATATACACACACACACACACACACACACACACACACACACACACGTACACACTACAGGCCAGCGGAAGTTTGGGCCACTTTTGCATTTTTTTAAAAATAAATTATTCAAACTTTTGACAAACTTTTATTACAAGAAAATATCAGAAATACTTAAGACAAATGTAACTGACTGGTTTTGAAGTGTAGTGTAACAATATACCTTGTAAGTGCAACTTAATGAATGCAAATGTCTATGTACGAGTTTCATCAAAACCTCTGCTTTTATCACAGCAGCACAGATTCGCGGCAAAATTATTTCCAAAAATTGCTGAAAAGCAGTTTTTGAAAATAACTCATGTCCAAAGACTATTTTGTGTCCAAACCTTTTCAAGCACGCAAGCAGTTTTGTCTCGTTTGTTGGATGCTCATTTCTAACTTGTCGGTCCAGCTCGTCCCATGCCAGCTCAATGGGAAAAATATCTGGAGATTGGGGAAGCCAAGACATTCTCAAAACTTTTTTCTTTTCTTTGGACTGGATATAATTTTGGCACAATTTTGAAGAATGATTGGGATCATTATACTGTAGAAGAATTAACTTTTGCTCAATGATACATAAAACATAAGGAATTATGTGATGCTGAAGAATTGAGTGACACTCAATTTTTTCATGATCCCTTTAAGTTGAACTAAGTCTCCAGATCTTCCTCCCCCAAAACACTCCCATACCATCACCAATCCACCTCCATGTTTCACTATAGGAACAACATATTCTGTGCTTGCCCTTATACCCCACCTTCCACAAACAAAAATTCAGAGTTATCAGTTGTGATTCAGTTCAACATAAGATTGAAACGAGGATCAGACAGTACATTCAACCTCTCACAAACTGATCTGGGACAAGGCAGACAGGTGGCCACCATTTGTTAAGTAAGACACATTCAAGAGAGGCCAAGAGCCAATCAAGTTCTGACATTAGTAAACAGAATTCCAACACAAAGTGAATGTCATTGCACTAAAGACAGACCTAATATGTCTTTTCAAAAAGAAAAGAAAAAAAACCCATAGTTTCAGCATTTTTGGCTAAATAATGTGTTACTAAAAGTTATCAAAAATTGAAAACCAGTCATTTACATTTGTTTTCACCATTTTAAATATTTTCTTGTAATAAATATATATATATGGCATGAAACCTGAATATATGGAATGAAAGTCTGAATATATGGAATGAAATCCATAGTATTCTATAGTACTCAATACAGTTACCAGTACTATTTGTCCCACAGGTCTACATGCATTTCCCAGAGTGTTAATTTGTCACCACTGTTTAGTATTGCTACTGCTTGATTTTGTGCTGGCTAACTTGTAGACGTGTTCTTGCACCAGTATTTAATAATATTAGCCTAAATATCGAAAACACAACATGGCACTAGTGCCTTTATGACATCAAGTTTCATTCCATATATTCAGTCATTATTTATATGAACAGAGTTTTCAGTAATTATATATATAATTTCCTAAACAGCATGCCACAATTATATATATGTATATATATATATATATACACTTTAAATAAGTTTGTTATATCTTACTTAATGACCGTGTTGCTGCCATTGAGTTCCTCCACCAGGAAGGCCAGGATAGAGGCCTTAACTTCAGGGCTCAGGGTTTGGAAGCTTTTAGTGCGGAGACTATTGCATATATCCCTCTCAAAGCCATGATATTCCAGAAAGACCCGGAGCACCTCAGATACTGTGCTGTGGCGCAGTTCGAGATCCACCAATTTTTCGCCTAGGATCTTCACCGACTAAAAAAAAAAGTCCTTTTAAGTGTTAATGCATCTCATCAAGCTCATTCAGTCAATGCATATACTTCAGATAAAATCTGATTTCAAGAATAATGCAACAGTAACGACAATTACAAAAAGAAGAAAATATTTCAAATCCATTTTCAGCTTAATGTATTGGTAAAACCTTTGACAAATCTTTAGTACAACTCAAGTCAAAATTATTGGATTGCCTCCTATGGAAAATAATCAGAAAATACATTTTTCCACCTTATAATATTTGTCTTAATGCATCTTGAGAATGTGCTCCTACTTAGGACTTAATGCAGAAGGCAGTGTGACATGAAAACAAGTTCATAGTTCTCAAATGGCCTTAAATCCAGGTGCCAATAAGTCAGTCTAGTAATCTAGTTTTTACCAGGCAATGCTGAGAATTGTTTAAGATGAGGAGAAGAGAAAACCTTAAATTAACTAGTAGAACACACAATACACAGACAGAAAGTATGAGTGTCAGCTGTAGACAAGGATAGAGTCAAGTAATTCCTTAAGGGCAAACTGATTTGTTGCTATCTCAGCAGCCTTGGGTTAATGGGTGATATAAAGGAATAGGACATCTAATGGTAGTGAAAGGAGTTAGAGAGAGAGAGAGAAAGAGTAAAATTAACCAATTAGAGGATGCAAAAATGTACCACATTTTTAAGTTTTTGCAATATTTACATTCTTTAGCATTCACTCCATAGACTGACATCCTTTATTGCTCAGATTTCCCTTTGTAAAAAGGTTATTGATGATTTTAAGAAGTTTTGGTTTCCTTGATTACCCTTGAACCTACTTCCTAACCATGGCACTTCACATATACAGATTAAAACAAAGATAGATCACCCATTCTCAGTGGTTAACTTACAGCTCAGCAACTCAACCATTAATGAATATTCAACAAATAAGGGAACTCTCAAAATCAGTAATTAGAGTAAGCATACTAGAAATGTTATGTATGGTTTGCATGGGTTATAACAGCTTGAAGGAGGGCTCACGGTCAAATCAGAGGGGTAATGACTAGCGTGGCATACCTGAACTTTGTTCAACGACACGTATTTACATGTTTTTGATTCTTTCTTTCCATCTGTAGGAGTGAGATATGTGTGCATAAGTGAATCTACCAGTGTGGAAGAGATTTCTTTTCTTTTTTGCAATCATCGGTGTGCATGCTGAGGGTATGCCGAAGGTTAATGAAAGTTCAATTTCAAAACTCAATATAAGTTTGTTCTCTAGTCTGGGTGCTTGGAAAACATAACATTATTAGACCAAATCAGACCAACATTAAGAGGAAAAAAATAACATTAAGGCTAACTACATTTCAACAAAACATAAAGTATACAACATCAACACACCTGGAAGTGTGAAGGCAAACCAGGATCATGCAACACAGCTTTCACCAGATTTATTAGCAGGTCAAGAAGTTCACTCTGGCTTTTTTCTAGTCCCAGTAGACCCTCCTGCAGAGTGGCCAAACTTGGGATATCCTTAGGCACCTGAAGACCCATGACCTTCCCATAGCTGTGCAGGAACTCTACCATCGTGATACAGTGGGAAAAGGCGGCACCGGACAGCACCAATCCTGGGATGCGGGACAACTCTGGAAGAGGCTTCAGACCATAAAACAATAGATTAATAAGTCACAGTTTGTGCTATAATACAGTCTCCTACAAAAGTATTGGAACAGTGACACAATTTTCATAATTATGCTTCTGTACACCTCCACAATGGATTTGAAAAGAAGCCATCAACATGTGATTGATGTGCAATGTGTGATGCAAATCAATCACTGCCTAAAGTCTGGAGCCCATGGATATCACCAAATGCTGAGTTTCGTCCCTTGAAATGCTTTGCCAGGCCGTTACTGCAGCTGCCTTCAGTTGCTGTTTGTTTATAGTCTTTTTGCCATCAGTTTTATCTTCAATAAGAGAAAAGCATGCTCAGTTTAGTTGACTGACTCAGCCATTTAAGAACATTTTATTTATTTGCCTTAGGAAGCTCTTGGGTTGCATTCACTGTATGTTTTGAGTAATTATCCAATTATACTGTGAAGCACTGTCCTATCAGTTTTGCAGCATTTGACAGAATCTGAGCAGAAAGTATACCTCTATACACTTTATGACTCATCCTGCTACTGCCATCAACCTTAACAATATCAATAAACACCAGTGACCCAGTTCCACAGGCAGTCACACATGCCCATGTCCACCATGTTTGACAGATCATGAGCCCTTGCTTTCTTTCTTCACATTCTTCTCTTCTCATCACAATACTGTACATATACAAGTCAATTATGGTTTCATCTGTCCAAAGAATCTTGCTCCAGAACCGGGCAGGCTTTCTAGCAAAGTCTAATCTGGCCTTTCTGTTCTAGAGTGTTAACAGTGTTTCACATCACACAAGTTAAAACCTGAGTATCTCTGCATTTACATTCATGAAGGCATCAATTGATTGAAACTTTGACACTGACATGTCTACCTATCATGTCTAGAGTGTTATTGACTTGGCTAGATGTTGTGAAGGTTTGTTTTTTTTTAAACCAAGGAAAGAATTCTGTAGTCATCCACTTTAGATGTTTCTTCCAGGCATTTTGTGTTGCTAAGCTCACTAGTGCATTCCTTCTTTTTAAGGATGTACCAAATCGTTGATTTGGCCACTCCTAAAGTTTCTGCTTTCTTTTTTGATAGGTCTGTGGGTTTTTTTTTTTGTCTTTTTTCCCCCTAATAATGGCCTTCTTCATTTGCATTGACACCTGTTTGGACTGCACATGGAGAGTTCCCAGTAAGAGCTGTCAAATTCAAATTCAACACTTGGGATCAACTACAGACCTTTTATCTCCTTAATGTGTCAAGAAATAACAAGTACACAAACCATAACTGGAAACAAAATGGCTTATCAGTCATCTGTTCCATTACTTTTAAGCCAGTGAAAATGGAGGACTATGTAAAAAATGGCTGTAATTCCTAAACGGTTAATGCAATATTTCTGTTAAACCACTTGAATTAATGCTGAAAGCCTACACTTCAATCGCATTTTGATGGCTTCTTTTCAAATCCATTGTGGTAGTGTACAGAGGCAAAATTATGAAAATTGTCACTGTTCTAATACTTTTGGAGGGGACTGTAAATAATTTTATTATAATAAATAAACTGATATTGCACTGAAACTTTGGTTAAAAGCAAGGTTTTGACAACTTAATATTCTGACAATATATACAATTACAGACAATTTCACTGCAAAAACCCAAACAAACAAAAAAAAAAAACACTATAGTAAACATTCATTTATGCACTCACCATGTGATCAGTGAGGCACATGTCCTCAGTGGGCTTTTTTAGCTCCTCTAGGATCTTCTGCTGCCTCTTCCTCTCCTCCAAGCGTCTCTTGGCCTGTGCCCTTCTCTCTGCCTGCCTCTTAGCTGCCAGTGCTGCTTGTGCTTGAGCCTCTGCTTCAGCCTTAGCCTTAGCCAAAGCTTTAGCTTTGCTACGGGCCCCTGCTATCCTCTTCATAGGACAGACCTTCTCAGGACACTGCTCTACAGAACCCTTCCTTCTACAGCCTGGCTTCTTCTGTTGATTGACAGACTGGTAGATGTCTGTGTCTAAAGATTGAACTTTGTCCTCCTGCATAAGCTCTCTGGCATTCTCCAACTGTTCACATACAAAACACTGGATTAGATTTTCTTCTCCCCCCTTTCTTCCCAGTTTGATAACCTGCCACTCACCAACCAGGTCTTCTCCAACATACAACAGCTACAAACCAGAGATGGTAAAGGCTGACTTGCATTTACTGAGAAACGTGAAGCCAGTCATCCAAATCTTTTTGATCTACTGTGTCACATGGCAGCATAACACAGAGGAAAACACTATCTGTGATTGCCTGCATAGGTGAGCTCACAGACACCCATGCTTAGTGATGCTGTGACTGACAGAGGACAGAAAGTACAATAGCTGTGGGCCATCTCTACCACCCAGAATACACTCCAAATTTGCTCCCACTGCTCCTGGCCTTGGCTGGCTGTTGCTCTGCCTTGATTCAACAACAGAGCAACAGATTATACATTTACGTACTGCATAGAAAATATTCTACAACCCCAATTCCAAAAAAGTTGGGACATTTTAAAATTTAAAACCAGACAATTTCATAATATATCCTGTAGGTAACAGTTTAACTATATCAGATAAGTGAATAGAATGTTTTACCCACTTCAGGAGACCAAACTAATTTCACTAATTTTCACATCAAAATTACCAACTTGTGTACTAGATCCCTTACCTACACATTTCTTCAAACAGATGCTGCCAGTAGCAATCAAACCTCTTCTAAAAATAATTCATTCTTCCCTTAGCATTGGCTAGGTAACTAAACGATTTAAACTAGCAGTTTTGAAACCCCTGATTAAAAATCCTGACCTCAACCTCTGTCAGCTGTCCAACTACTAGCCAATATCAAATGTCCCCTTTATCTCCAAGATCCTAGAAAATATTGTAGGACGGCAGTTACGCTTGTACCAAAAGAGCAATAACATTTATGGGTAACACTTTACTATACAGGTGCACAGCTAAGCATAGGTTAATGAGTGAACGTATGCTTACTTGATTAATTAATACATAAGCTAATACTTGAGCTAAATAATGAAGCATATAAATTAACACACAACAGTCATGTGTCCAGCCATTAATAAATGTAATTGTTAAGCATTAATTACATGTTACATGTTCTATGAATTAATAGAATTTATATAATTAATTGTATAATTAGTATTAATTACAATTACAATCATTTGCACTATGAAGGTTCTATTTGGTGACAATGCAGTTACCCCCAATGTTCAAATATCAACTGTTTTTCTTAATGATGCAATAGTCGCTTTTCAGATTACAAAGTGTTATGAATGGCTTTGTAAATGTATTATTATTATTATTATTATTATTATTATTATTATTATGCCCCATGAAGTAAAGTCATGGGGCAAGGATACATTTGTTAGTTATTACTTATTTTAATGACCCATTAGTTAATGCATGCTACCTAGCCAAGCCAAAATGAACTTGCAGCAGCTAAGTGTTTTATTTTTTTTGGAAATTTACCGTGACTGTTTTTATGATAACAGCCAACTGCTTGTTTACACATGAAACAAATATTCCAAAAACTACATACATGTAATAATTACATAGCTTCAGTGACTTGTCACATTACTAACACTTTCCATGCTACCTAGACAAGCTAAGCCAAACAGTTTAAGCCTGAGGTGAGGGAGCTACTCTACTAATACTAATAACTACTAATACTTATTAGTCCAATAATATGGTCAATTCAGATAATGTTTCCTAGCAAACAACACTTGTCAAGCTCGTGTTTATCTAAATTTAGCATCATAGAAAGAATGTTAGCTGACTGGCTAATGTTACCCAGGGGCTTTGGTCAACTAGGTAACTAGGCTATGGAGAAATCTAGTACAATATTCAACACAGCCTTTAACATTTGATTTACTGGAAATTTTGAATGTTTTACATATGGTTTGCAGAATAGTGGCCAATTGGCACAACTCTGTCTTTCAATATAAGATTTATAAATATATGCTTTGTGAATGTTGCTACTCCTGCTCTTACTGGATTCAGATGTTCAATTGCTGCAGTGTATAAAATGACTTCGTAGATGAATAAGCGAGTTTGGCATATCCTTGGTTAGTCATGTTTCTGTAAAAATTAAGGAACAGACTGCTGAGGTTTTATCTTAAAATCCAGGTCTCTGGCTGGAGCAGAGATGCGCTGGGGTGACGAGGCATTAGCTAGCATCTAAGCTACATCTCTGCAGTGGTCGCATGGGTCGGTGAATTTATGAGATACCACTGGTTTGAGCGTCCTGATGCTAGAGGCATTAGCTAGTATCTAGGCGCCTCTCCGCACCGGTCAAGTGGCCCGGCATGGGTTGGGGAAACTTCAGGAATTTCCCCAAAAAATAAAATTCAGCCACTCTTTTGTAAAATTATCCTCCTTTGTTAGACTATTTTTGACTCTGGTTATTTTGCTGAATATCTATGTATAGATATTCATACATAGAATACCCCAACTTCTTGATTCAGACTGCTATGGGCGGTCAAATTCTAATGGAAGGGGATGCATGCACTGTGCTCTATTTGGCTCCTTCTCTGCCTATTTTAATTTATTAGACATTTATTAGATGTAATAGCATGATAATTTTATCAAGTGCTCATTTCAACCAAAGGTGATGGTATTTTGCACATCTTTTATTGCTTATCAATTTTTTAATCACCTACCACACTTTCTGCAACTGTGTGTCTGTATTTCAAGCAGGAGTTTGTTCAAATTTTGAACAGACAAATTAAGACCCTGGCTGTACCTATTCTGATATCTCCCGAAAAAGGAGGGTAAAAAAAAACAACAACAAAGGCCTCTAACTCAGCCATAGCAAGTGACCCTGAGGATTGTTACATCAGTGATGATGAGTCTGACATCATCAAAGAGGTTAATATACATCCAGTACAGGAAAGCGAAAAAATAAAGTGCTCTATAGAAAGCTCCAGCACTGGGAATCCCAGATCAAAGAAAATCTTTCCCTTTGCTTGTGAACAAGGAAATGATAATGATAAAATTGCATTTTGGACTAGAGGATAACTGCAGTGGATATTGTAAGCAGCAGTCCAGAGAGGGGGCTTGTCTATCCAAAGTGATGCAGTTCATCATTCATGGAAGTAGACAATTTCATGAACTCTCAATCACAACTAAGTACTGTGGCAGTCAAAGGAAGATGAATGGTCATGGGTGTAAAATTGAGCAAAGCTTCATTCAGATGACAATTACAGACACCGAAAAAGTTGTGGATACTAAGAACCTTCTGCCTCACCAAGCCATGCAAATACACAAGTCATATGGGTGCAGACCAAATGACTTCTAGGATAAAGAGGGTATGATATAATTCAGGGTTCAAAAAGGAAGCTGCACAGACTGTGAATAATCACCTAGTTTTTCAGCAGCACAACAGAGTTACAGCTCAACAAACCTCCATGATATGAGGTCCAACTCTATCAGGTCCTTTTAGAAACCTACATGTAGATTACATCAGCCTACCACCCTGTCAGTGAAATCAGGATGTGTTGGTAGTGGTCAACAAGTTTTCCCATAGGTGAAAAATTTCCTACTAAAAAAAGAGATTTTCACACCCCTAAAATCTTGTAGGATGTAGGATGATGGGAGTGGAATGGAAGGTTCACAGCCCATACCACCTCAAAACATCAGGAAAGGTGGAATGCATGAAAAGCAAAACTGTTTAAGATGTACAAGGGTGGCCCCTCCACAGCAGTATGCAGTATAAAAACAACTGAAAACAAAAACAGTTGATGAAGCCCAAGGCGGACAAGTAAAGGCATCTTTTGTAATGGCCATCTTTTGGCCCAATTTACAAACTGCCAATGATGATCTCATTAGTGATGTCTTACTGAAGTACTGTTCTTAATTTATACACTGAGTGTAAGCCACATGGAGGACAGTGGCAAATATAAAGCTCTATTTGCGTTGTGTTATATTATTTTGTGTAAAGTAAATAACACCATTTGGCTGCATATCCCTTGATTGCAATAACTACATAAAGCCTGCAACCTAGTGACATCACCAAAATGTTGCATTCTTCTTTTGTGATGCATTTCAAGGCTTGTACTGCAGTTTTGTTTCAATTGTTGTTTGTTCTCCTCTTCAGCAGGTGAAATGCATATGCAAGGTATGGTGACTGACTTGGCCAGTCTAAAACCTTCCAGCAGAAGTCCTCCTAAAGTCCTTTATTGTGTTGGCAGTGTGTTTTGGGTCATTATCTTGCTGAATGGTGAAGTTCCTACCAATTAGTTTGGATACATTTATCCGTAAATTGGCACACAGGATGTTTCTGTAAAGTTTTGAATTCATTCTGCTGCTACCATCAAGAATTACCTCATAAATAAATATTAGTGGGCCCGTTCCAGAAGCAGCCATGCAAGCCCCAGCTATAACACTACGCCCACCAGGCTTGACTGATGAGCTTGTATTTTTTTGAACCATGAACAGATCCTTTCTTTCTGTACACTTTGGACTTTTGATCATTTTGGTAGAGGTTAATCTTGGTTCCAGAATTTTTGGGGTTCATCTCTGCATTTCTTTGCCAATTTGAATCTCAATTTTTGATTCTAACTGCTGGTGTGTGTCTTGCATCTTGTTGTATGGACTTTATACTTCTTCAAACAGTGAATTCTGTTACCTTATACCCTGCCCTGTGGAGGTTACTGCTGTTTGTGAGTTTTATTTCACAGCTATCACAATGTATCCAGTGATTTCTTTCTTTTTTTGGAACATTCTGAATTGTTGTACTGTCTATGTAGAATGCTTATGCAAAGGCTCTGTTCGACTTTCTGTCTTTGGCCTCCCTTTCTCTCATAGAAAACAACAAATGTATTCAAAGGTGAAACCCAGGGCTCAAACGAAGAGTAGATATTCAGAACTATTAAATGTTCAAACAATAATCAAGCCTGCCACACCTGGGCAACAAGAAACACCTGTAAGTCACATTCCAATATTATTGATCATTTGAAAAATGGGTGGGTTCAAACTAAAGGTGCCATGTTCCAAGTTGCTCAAAACACATCTAAATGTAAATATCGGGAATTGGAGAAGGAGTAAAGGGCCTGATGTATTTTTCAGAAGTATTTTCCATCTATTTGGATCTATTTTCTAAAAGGCACCATATAATATGAAATATGAAAGGCTCCATATAAATTAAAGTCCTTTATAGTTCTCAGGCTTGCATGTTTATTCCTTAGTCATCATGCTTTTCAAAATTATTACTAAAAATAAAAGTGCTATGGTAAAATATATTTACAGCTCACAACAGGACCAAAAGTTTATCAAGTTTCTCAGACTAAGTGAGGAACAAGGAGTAGAATCAACATTTATCCATGAAATTCTGAGTTTTCTTAGGACCGCATCAATACCATAACTGAGTGGTTGTGCTGACAATCTACAGTTGATTTGGCCCAGGTTTTCCACCCTTCCTGACACAACCCTCCCAAATTATCTGGGCTTGAGAAAGACAGTACTACCGCACTACATTGTGGACCATTCAAACCTATGGGCAATTTAGATTAGTCCACTTGTCTTTGGACTGTGGGAGGAAACTGGAGTACCCAGATAAAACCAATGCAGGCACAGGGAGAACATGGATGGAACCCTGGACCTTTTTGCCGTGAGGAAACAGTGCTAACCACCACACAATTGTGCTGCCCACAAATGAAAATACAATACAGGTGAAAAATACATTCATTTCTGAAGCAAAAACAGAAATCCCCTGGTGATTGTTTTTTTTCACTGAGGAACTAAAGTGATATAAGAGCAACAGAATGAAGGTTTTACTTTTTGGTGTGGCATGTTGTCCTTACCTCACAAATTAAAAGGAATACTATAAGTTTATTGTATTTTTTGTTTTTCCTCCAGTAAGATGATTTTCTCCATTATGGAGTATATGTTTTTGCTTGGCAGTCCTACTCTCTAATGAAAGTGCCAACATGTACCAATGCATTTATAATGCAATACTATGCAATAATATATGCAATAATGTCATGGTGGTATTATTATTATTATTATTATTAATAATAATAATAATAATACAATAAATAATTCAGCCTAAGTGTGTGGTGTGTGTATTGTGAGCATGCATACAAAATTATCAGCACCCTTAGTAAAGATGCCTAAGGCATGTCCTTATGGCTAATTTGCTTGTCTTTCACTGAAAAAATATTCAGAAATTAAGCTGCAAATTGTGAAGTGTGGCCCATGTTAACAATACACCAATTAAATCAGTTCTTTTTAACTAATCTGAAATGAAAAACAAAACCAAAACTGACAAAATGGGAGAAAAAGCTGCTCTTTTTGTTGCCATAGGGTGGTGCTATACCAGAGTGTCACTCTGGGAATTCATCATAACCCATAACTATCACAAATCTGACATGAATGCGTTGAACTAACTAGAAGGAGTATAGCCAAGGTGGGTGAAAAAGTCATTCTTTCTGTTGCCAGATGGTGGTGCTACACCAGCGTGTCTTTCTGGATATTTGGATGTCATTATATCCATCACAGCCAATATCCAGTGAAGTTTGAGCCATATCAAGCAATGCATGGAAATTTATGATGCATTTCTTTTGCATGGCAAGACATACAAATACATTGTTTTGTCATTTCAGCACCTTGCAAGATATCAAAAATTCCTTTGCAGTTTAAAATCAGCAACATCTTGATATCATGTATACCAAACTTGACATGAATCTGATGAACCATTTAGGAGGATGGTGGCACTACACCAGGATGTCACTTTGCACATGGGGATATCATAACCATCATAACCAATAACCAGTGATGTCTGATCAATGCATGGAGAAGTTGCAACTGCCTATTTGTGTGCCGACACACAAATTAATCGTGCCACCATTTCAACACTGAAAAATTCAACATATCAAAAATTACAATTAAACATTAGAAACATGTTGACAACATGTATACCAAATCTGACATTAATCTGAAGAACTGTCTAGGAGGAGTACGTCCAAAATACCTCACTTCCTGATGGGCGAGGCTAATGCAATGTATATTACATTGAACATTATAATGTATATAAACATAATATTATAATAATATAATATAATGTATATTATGTTCATCTTGGGGAGACTCACATGCATATCAGATTTGGCACGTTTACATGAAAGAATATGCCAGGCACAAAACTCAATGACATATGGTGCTATAGTGTCACAGGGCCACACCTGGGGCCAAGCCTCAGTTCCTGAGTAACTTGCACCCGCACTTGTGTGTGTCAAATTTAATTAGTTTTTGCTTATTTATTTATTTAACTAACTAACTAAATAAATAATCAATCTGTATAGAAACAGCAGGGCCTTCAGTGCTCAGGCCCTAATAATAATCCTAATGTAAATGACAGGGTCCTATGCACCTTTGGTGGTTGAGCCCTAATAAATTATTTTAACAAAAAGTGTTACAACTATTGGCACTCCTGCATTCTATGTCACCTGCATTTACCGACATCGCAGCACTCTGTCTTCTCCTATAATCATTGATAAGACCTGAATGAGATCACTTCTCAATTCAGAATCTCTCCTGATCCTCTATGTCTTAGGATCTCTCTTGTAGACTCTAGTTTTCAGCTCACCCCAAATGTTTTAATGTGTTCAGGGGACTGGGATTAAAATGACAAAAGCTAGATTGTCAGTGAACAATTTTTGTGCAGTTTTGAATCATTGGTAGATTCAACCACCTGTTCAAAACAGGTGGTTCAACCCAGTTCAAAACAAGAAGCTGCCAAATTTTCGTTTTTAAATCTTGTGGTACTTACTGGAATCCACGATGCAATGTATTCCCAGGGCCTTTGGAGGAAAACAGCCCCACAACATACTGTAAACTTAAAACACTAAAGAAATAAAAAATGAGGCTGGGGCTTGTTCATAAGATTATTTAAACACACTTAGCATTGTTTGACTTTATAGTATGTATTTGTGAATGATTCATCCCACTATCCTTCGTAACCCAGAAGAGGACTTGGTTCCCTCTTCAAGCTGGTTCCTCTCAGGTTTTTTTCCCAGGAAGTTTTTCCTTGCCACAGTCACCTCTGGCATGCCTATTAGGGATCTAAATCTAAATCCATATCAGGATTTCTGTACAGCTGCTTTGTGAGAATGGCCATTAAACACACTATATACAGTGGATATAAAAAGTCTTCACACACCTGTTAAAATAGCAGGTTTGGTGATAAATACTTAAACAGGTTAAATCATGTCAGAACATTTTTCCCACCCTTAATGTATCATTACAACACCTAAAAATGTAGTGGAAAAAATCTGAAAAAAACTATGAAGAAATATTTCCTATATTAAATAAAAATTAGGAAGGAAAGTTACAATAACCTGGCTACATAAGTGTGCACACCCTTTTATACTTAAGGATGTGCCTGTGTTCAGAATGAACCAATCACATTCAATCTCATGTTCAAAAGTAATTATCAGCTGTCATCAACGAAATTATTCTGATTAACCCCAAATATAGATCAGCTGTTTCTGTAGGATTTTCTTTATATCTTCTTGGTTTCATGTGACTGCAGAAGCCATGGTCTGCAAGGAGCTTAAAAAGCATGCATTCTATCTCACTTGTTGAAATGTATCGATCAGAAGAGGGGTATAAAAGAATTTCAAAAACATTAAATGTACCATGGAACACCATGAAGGCCATCATCAACAAATAGAGAAAATGGAGCACCACAGTGACATTACCAATAATAGGATATCCCTCCAAAATTTACAAAAGGACAAGACAAATCCTTACCAGGGAGGCCAAGAGACCTATGGCCAACATTAAAGGAGCTGCAGGAACATCTGACAAGTAATGATTACAAGAAATTGCTGTCACATGCAGAGAGTTTTCTTCACATGCCTGGGCTATGGGGTAGGGTGGCTATATGGAAGCCCTTTCTCACAAAAAACATGCGAGCCCAACTAAATCACACCAAACCATGTGGCACAATGTGTTATGGTCTGGTGAGACAAATTCCCAAAGATATAATAATTCCATAATTCCTAAAGGTTTGTTTGGTGCAAAGTAGCACATGAACCAAAACAACACCATACCTATTGTGAAGCATGGTGGAGGCAGAAGAATGGTTTAGGACTGTTTTACTTCAGCCAGAGCTGGAGCTTTTATCAAGGTGGAGGGAATCATGAATAGCTACAAATACCAGTCAAATTTAGTGAAATACATTCATGTGTCTTCTAATAAGAATGATAAAATGGAATTTCACCTTTCAGCACAATAATGACCTAAAGCATACATCCAAATTAACAAAGGAATGGCTTAAAACAAAAGATGATCAATGTTTATGAACGGTCTAGCCAGAGACCAGACCTGAACACAGCTAAAAATCTGTGGGGTGAAATGCCCTTAAAATTTGATAAATAATGTTTTTTGCAAGGAAGAATGGAAAACATTTCTTAGTCAAAATGTGTCAGGCTGATATACTCATACCCAAAAATACTGATTTGTGTAATGTAATCAAAAAGGTGTTTTAAGAAAGTATTAGTTTAGGGGTGTGCACACTTATATACATAATCATCAATAGTTTAAATGTGAAGTTTAATTATTGTAATGTTTTGAGCAATTTAGTGGCAGCCATGCTGCAAGGTAAAAATTAAGAGTTCTGGCAGTCGCCTAGTTACAGACCCCTGTTCCTTCCGTCAAGAGACAAGGATCGTTTTGGAAAAAAATGTTTCCTTGAAATTATGCTACTTGATAAACAAGGATATGGGCATAAAATTAGGCTTTCGCCATTAAATTAATAACTATATAAATGTGCACAGTATTTTGAATATTTTTTTAAATATTACATTAAATAACATCTTGACATTTTCTAATATTTTTTTACAGTCTTTACCAACATTTACTGTGTATTTTCTGTTTCACATTACCTTAGCTTTTAGTTTCTCCTGCCTGATCTTCCTGTTTTTAACATCTTCCATCCTTTTAATTCTTGCCTAAGAGAAATTAGAATCTGCGTTACAGGGTGACAGACCTGTACAAGGTGACCATGGTGACATTCATAAATCTCAAACATAGCAAGCAATATCATAGACAAATCATAAACTACAGATAATGACTGAGAAAATAGTGCAGCTTGTTTCCAATTTGGTAGTGACATGAAGAAAGCTCAGGGACATAGAGAGGGGGAGGCAAATCAGTGCAGCAAGAGTAGGGTTAGGGTTAGGGGACGCAGGAGAGACTGTTCATAACTGAGCTATGCTTGATCAATACTGATGCTGCTAAGATATTGATAACTTTGCAATTTTTTTTTATTGAGGGTTTGTCTCTTGTATGGGAGCAATGATTTTTATTGGTTTAAGTAAGCCCTTCCTCTTAGTTCAGGCCATTGTGCTAGATTAACCTTATAAAATATGCAAATTTAGACAAATTTTGTCCCTGTTCACGCCTGGTTAATTCATGTATCTTTTATCTGGATTTTACCCACCAGCATTTACACCTGCAGGTGGCTGCATGCCTCACTGGCAAGACAGACTGAGATCAGATACACTATATGGCCAAAAGTTTGTGGACATGTGACCATCACACCTGTATGTGCATTGGGCAAACTGTTGCCACAAAGTTTGAAGAACACAATTATATAGGATGTATTTGTAAGCTGTAGCATTTCAATTGCTCTGGAACTAAGAGGTTCGAAACCAAACATGTTCCAGTATGACAATGCGCCTGTGCACAACGTGAGTTCCACAAAGACATGGTTTCCCACGGTTGGAATGGAAGAAGTTCAGTGGGCTGCACATCCCCACTGACCAAAGCCCTGCCTTCAGGATTTATTGGAACACCGACTAGGTGCCAGGCCTCTTCACCCAGTATCACTGCTTGATTGCTTTTGTGGCTGGATAAGCAAATCCCCACAGTCATGCTCCAAAATCTAGTTGAAAGCTGCCTCAGAAAATTGGAGGTTATTTTAACAGCAAAGGAGATACTAAATCTGGAACAGAATGTTCAGTATGCATGTGATTGTGATTGTTCAGGTGTCCATAAACTTTTGCCCATACTGTATAACTTTATTACATTCTAATATGCCAATTAGCTCATTTTATATGAACACCAAGTTCCATTGTTGTCCTTTGTTTTTAGTAATTTTGATGACTACATAAAAATTTGATTTTTCATACTGTTTTTTAATCTTGCTAACAGGTGGCAACTTTGCCAAACCTGGAGCATGTGCATGACTTACTGGAGGAGTTTTGGTCATCATACATGTATTGGAGAGCTATTTTAATGTCTTAACACATGTGACTAATATGCGTCTTAGAAATCTTTCTGGAGTGCTTTGTGTATGTTTTCATTTTGTATTTGTAAATCTCCACAGAGACACAATAATCCAGATAATTAAGATGCTTGGGGTTGCGAAGTACAAACAGGGTCTTTGAAGTAATGTAGATCAATCATGTGTCCAAGAATAGTATGGAACCTTGTACATTTAATTAATTTTAATGAAATCGGAAAAACTGAAATGTATTTGAATAAAAGATAAATTAATGTTTTGATAAAGTAAGTGCATAGAAACCCAAGGGTGCTGGGAGTTGCTGAAATAACTGGACCTAAAACAGTCAAGCTGAGACAGTGGATGAGACATACAGCATTCAATCAGATAGTCTTAGTCTTTATGTGTAACATCTGCTCATATCCACTATGCTCACAATATCTGTAAATATACAGTATGTAAACCAGGACAATTCCACCACCATCAAACACTGGAATGTGACACTGCCATTTATTAAGAATCAAAAGCTACTTCACCTTTTTCTTCATTTTCTTCTTGATCTTGGCCAGTTTGACTTTATCTTCCTCTGTTAGCTCCTCTGAGAAAAGAAATTAGGAGAAAAATGTTCTTTTTGATTTTGTAATTTAATCATCAAACATCACCACTCTATGTTAAAAAACTGCTATCTTTCACTCTTCATTTCTAAATGCCCTATGTCCAGATGTTCTGATTAGATTCACTGCCTGTCCAAAAAAAAAGTCACACACTAATATTTCATTGGACTGCCTTGAGAGATGATAGGACAGTCGGACCGCTGCACAAATTCTTCTCCAGCACATCCCAAAGATTCTCAATGGGGTTAAGGTCTGGACACTGTGGTGGCCAATCCATGTGTGAAAATTATGTCTCATGCTCCCTGAACCACTCTTTCACAATTTGAGCCCGATGAA
>JAQQZR010000015.1:14315076-14343037 GCA_030068235.1 Notoglanidium macrostoma | reverse complement strand
TGTGTGCATGTGTGTGTGTGTGTATATATATATAAATAAATGACAGTATTTAAATGACAGCTATTCTGCATCAGAACCAAGGATGCAGGTAATAGGGGTTCTGAGGGTCTGCTGCAGGAGTCCCGAAATCCCTTCAAGATTAACTGGTTTAACAGCAACTGCTAAAACACAAAATCAGGTCCATGAATATTTGGACATTGACAATCCTATCTTTATTTAAATTAAATAAATATTAAGTATTAATACAGTGTGTGAACCAAATAGGGACCAAAAGTAATTGAACAAATTGGCTGCTCTGACCAGGTGTGTGTTGTTCCATCATTAATTCACTTACAAATGAGAAGATAAATGTCTACAATTTAAGCATTACATTTACTTGTGGAATTTGTTGCTGTTAATTCTCAATATGAAGTCCAAGGAGCGGTCACTACCTATGAAGCAAGCCATCATCAGGCTGAAAAAAAGACAAATACAACCCAATCACAGAGATGGCAAAAAAACATTAGGTGTTGCCAAATCAACTATCTGGTACAGTCATAAAAAAACACCTTTCAGGAAGGAACTCCAAATGGTCTAGAAGACCATGGAAAACAACTTTGGCAGATGAAAGAGAGTTGGCTGAGCACCGGAGGAACACCGCTGAAACTTCCAGTTGCTGCAGCTCACCAAGTTCAGCCACCCATTTACTTAAGTAGCAGCTAAAGGACTCGTTTATCAGTGGTTGTTGGCAGAGGAGCAGAATGTGGAACAGATCATCGAGCTGGTGGTACTGAAGCAGTTCATTACTTCACCCCTGACCAGAGCACAGTGGAATGGGTCCAGTGCCACCAGCCGCTGTATATAGCCATTCAATTGGTGGAGAACCATCAGGAACTGAGGTGCTGGAGCAAAACCAACACCTTGAATCTGATGTTCACCTGTTTCACATGTATACATCATCATAAATTTCAGAGGCAAAAGCATAGAGGTGGCAGCTAGCCCTTGCCTCACCCATCCACTAATTATTGGGACAAATTGGTTTCAGGCATTAGTACAAGAAATGCTTGTGGTTGGGATTGTGTGGAATTTGCATAGCAAGAGGGGCTGCTGGGGCCATCAATGTCAGCTTCACTTCAGGGAGACATGGAGGATGGATAGGGCTCTCCTTCTCCACACTTCGCAGGGATTACCCTCTGGGATTTCCCTTTGGAGCAGTCGCACTATGAGACTGTTCATCCCCTTCAACCAAGTGAGAGAAATCAATGATCAGAAAATTCAGCCCAATGTTGGGCTATCCCAATCACATTTTTCAGTTATCAAGGATAGGTTATATCAAGTGATGCAGGACGCTTCGGCTAAGGAAGAGACAACCTTATTGATGGTCCCAAATTGCGGTCTTGTGGAGGATCAGGTGGCCATTTTGCAAATGTTAGCTAGTGAATCCCACTTTATCATTGATCAAGGGCCCATTCGATGGAATTGGCATGGACCTCATCAGACTATTTGATCAGACTGCATGATGGCACTACGGTAAGTATTAGGGAACTTTGCGTAAAGCAGTAGCTCTCCTCATGAAGTTATGCAAAAGCACTTTATCTCAAGATCCCGAGTCAGGATCCCGAAAAAGGTCTTGACTGACAAGGACATGTCTTTTATATCATGCACCCTTCACTTCAAATAATTAGGGATTAAATAGAGTTGCACCAGTGTTTACCTATCCACAAATGAATGGGCTGGTCTAAAGTTTTACTACAATGCTTAGAAATATGATTCACAAATAAAAGAATTAGTATTTTCTTCACCCACTACAGGAATTTGCACCAGGAGATACAGTGCATATATTAATTTCCATGCTGAGCTCTAAATTGCTGGCAAAGTGAGTTGACTATGAAGTCAGACAAACGGAAAGAAGAGATGCACTACAACTATTCCAGCTCAATAAGAGAGAGAGGTGGCTCATGGATGAATCTGCTGATGGAGGTTTTAGGGAGACAGGAAAGATGCCCCTAAAAACTCTGCTCATTCCACCCCAGTCCCTTGTGGAGACCATCTTTTGCCATCCCAGAGAACAGAGGTGACTGTGTTGCAAGTGGAATTTTCCGATGTGTTTTTGTATCCCCAGTCACAAACCACATAGGGCATCACATTGAGAGTCCAACTATCCTAACCTTTCACCCAAACATAAGAAAATGTAATTTGGGAGGATCTCCGTGTGATGATTGACTTGGGAGTTATTGAGAACTCCCGAAGTAATTGGAGCAGCCCTGTGGTTTTGGTGCCCAACGCTTATGGGTCAGTCCAGTACTGTGTAGACACTAGAAAAGTCAATGCAGTGTCTAAATTTGATGCATGATTCTCACCTGTGTCTTATTACCGCCAGCCAAATTATGAGGATTTTTTGTTCTTTCAGGCAGCAAGAAAGAATGGCATGGTTGGCCAGCAGCTGCTTTTCTGTCTGGAACTTTAAGTGCCTCAGGATCTTAGCTCGGTTGTTCTCAACCATTTTCAGTGGTGGTTCCCATCAGGACTTGGGAATTTCTAGCCCATAGTTGGCACAGATGTTTCTATACAAAATCCTTGCCACTTGGTTATGCCTTTCAGTATATGCTGTTCCAGCTTGCATCTTGCACCCAGCAACTATGTGCTGGACAGTCTCAGGGGCATCTTTGCACAACCTGCACCTTGGGTCCTTCCTATTGTGGTAGACCCGGCCTCTACAGATCTGGTGCTTAGGGCCTGTTCTTGTAATGCCATGGTCAGAACCATGCTGTCCCCTTCAGGCCTGCTTTTTCTAGCCACTGGAAGGATTTCCTGAGGTCAACAACTTCCTCTAACTGCTGGTGGTACATTTCATGGAGGGACTTGGTTTACCACAATGCTTTTTCTTCCTCCTCATCATCTGACTTCTGCTGCCAGAGACACTGTTTTATCGGTTTGTCCTAGGGGGACATGATCTTGATGTATTCACAGATGTTCCTTGTTTCATTCTGTATAGTGGTTTTGACACTCACTAATCCTCGCCCCCTCCGTCTGTCCATTCCAAGTCTAAGGGAGCTGGACTTCGGATGGAGCCCTCCCTGCATCGTGAGGCGTTTCCATATCTTGACATCAGTGGCATCTATTCCCTCCTGTAGCCAGTTTGCTATTCTAGCTGGGTATCTGATGGTTGGTAGGATGTACATATTGATGGCTTGGATATTATTCCTACCATTTAGCTGGCTTCTGAGCACCTGTTACTGATACTCTGGAGATATTTGGCTGTAGGTCATCTTGTAACATCATCGTGATTCCCATTGGCCTGTAGTATAACAAGGCACTTGTAGCCGTCCTTTATATCTGCTATTATGCTCTCTAGTAACTCCACTCCCTCAGTCTTGATAATCTTCCCGCTCTTGGCCACCATGCATCTGCACTTATCCAGTTCGAATGACATCCCGATGGCCTCACTGGTGAGGTGGATCACTGAGTTGATGTCTCACTCACTCTTAGCATACAGCTTGATGTCATCCATGTACAGGTGGCTGATGGTTACTCCACTTCTGTATCCATTCTTCTTCTCCACTCCAACTTGTATCCATATCCACTCTTTGTGATGATGTAGCTGAGGAGGTTAAGGCCTATGCAGAACAGCAGCAGGGACAGTGCATCACCTTGGTATATACTGCACTTTATGGTGACTTGTACAATGGCCTTGGAATTGGGTTCCACTGTTGTCTTCCAGAGCCACAGTGAGTTCTTGATGGCGCTAATCAGTGCCTTGTTAGCTTTGTATAGTGTCAAGCATTCCGGTATTCATGTGTGGGGCATTGTATCACAGGCCTTCTTGTAGTCAATCCAGGCTGTGCTCAGGTTGGTCTGCCTAGTCTTAGAGTGGTTGATTTTTGGGTGATCGCTCTATTGACAAGTAGGTGGCGTTTTGACCCTCTGGTGTTGGTCCCAATTCCTTTCTGAGCTTTGCTCATGTACTGACTGTGTCTGCCTTGCTTCTTCACTATGATGCCTGAGAGGAGCTTCCATGTTGTGGAGAGGCAGGTTATTGGCCTGTAGTTTAATGGCAGTGTACCCTTCTGGGGATATTTCATGATCAGAATTGTCCTACCCTGCGTTAGCCAGTTTGGGTGAGCACCTTTTGTAAGCAGCTCACTAATTAGTACTGCCAGGTGATGGAGTGCTGTTAGCTTCTTCAACCAGTAGCTGTGTATCATGTCAGGGCCAGGTGCTGTCCAGTTATTCATGCCTAAGACTCATTGTTGGATATCTGCCTTGGTGATGGTGACTAGTTCTTTTTCTGGGAGATCACCGTTGTCTTCCAGCCACTTGGCATTCATGTTATGTGATGCCTTTTTCTCCCATATGTCCTTCCAGTATTTCTCAGTCTCAGCTCTGGGTGGATCTAATCTTCATCTACTGTTATTCCCTTGCAGCTGTAAATACACCATAGATGGTTATTTAAAGAACAGGTCATTTATTTATTTTTTTGGTCTCTGCTTCTCTGGTATATCTCTTCAGTCTTGTGACCCAGGACTTATTTCTCATGAAGCTTTGCTGCACTTCTACGAGCTAGCTGATATGCCTCCAGGCTTCCCTGATCCTGGCTTCCAACCTTCTTCTCCATCATGGGCACTCTACATTCTTGGTCTTGTACCCAAGCATCTCCAGGACTACAGTGGCATATATGAGCTCATTGCTTTCAATGATGGTGTTGTTGGATATATCGAGCTGTTAACATCTACAAGCATCGCCTCTGAAGGAACTTCGGCAGTTAGCCGAGGGAGTCGCACCCATGGGTTGACTGCATGTAGTTAGGCCTTAATCCTCATCTTCAGCTTAATGGATGATTCTGTCATGACTTGTGGCAGACTATCATACATGAATTTAGTTCTTGTGTACTTGTTTGTGCCAGGGGCTGCTCATCATTTCCATCACCTGTAGTATTCCCAATTTGAGTGTGTAGTCATTCAAGCTCTAGCTGCATGAGTAACTTCCTTCTATTGATGTTAGAGCATTGAACCAAGGGCTGTTTCTTGGTCAGAGTAGATGTTGGTCTTCTGGTCATCCACGGTTCCTACATTCGGTGCATTAAGCCTCTTGCCTTGCGGTTGCTGTATTCCATCAGTTCTAAGTTTCTAACCTAGTCTAGGTGTATGTTGTTCCATTATCCCACTTTTCATCAGTATCTCCTGGCTCAGAGTGTGGTTCCCGGTCATTAGTGATAGTTTTATTTATGAGAAGTGTATATTAGTTAGCAAAAAATAATACATTATTATTATTAATTATTATAATTACTATTATTATTATTTACAGATTCCCCCAGGGCCACATTCTGAATTCCTTTGTGAATTTGCAGTTCATCTCAAACCTGGTTGTATCTTTAGAAAAAGCATTATCTGTTAAAGACTTTAACATTCATATTGATAATACAGAAAATGCTCTGAGAACAGCATTTTAGTCCACTCTAGATTCAGTAGGGGTTAATCAGAACATAATAGGACCAAATGATGAAAGTCACACCCTTGATCTAATGCTAACTTTCAGATTAAATATAGAAAATAGTCTTCCACAGTCTGAAACTATCCCTGATCATCATCTCAATTCATTTAAAATGTGTCCTAGTTATAATATATGCATACAATATATTGCTATGCTACCGTGACAAACAAACATAGTACAGTAGTAACTCTGGATGGCCTTTCTGTTTCACCATGAACAGAAGTAAAAGTCCTTGGTGTGGTTACTGACTCCGGTCTCTCATTTGAAGCTCATGTAGATATTACTACTTTCTTTCATCTCATAAATATTACTAAGATAAGAAATATGTCATGACATGATACAGAACAACTAGTTCATGCATTTGTTACCTCTGGGTTAGTTTACTGTAATGCCTTACTATTTGAATGTTCCAGTAGGTCCATAAACATGCTCCATTTATTCCAGAATGCAGCAGCGAGAGTCTTTACTAGAACAAGAAGATTTACTCACATCACCCATATCTTATCTACACTGCGCTGGCTCCCAATCAATTGATTACAAAATATTACTATTGACCCATCAAGCAGTGAATGGACTCACGCCACAATACCGGAGTGAAATTCTGGTCTTCTATGATCCACCATGCCTACTTAGATCAAAAGGTACATGTTGGTACCTCGAATAGTGAAGGCTACAGCAGGGGCAGAGCTTTCTCCTATGAAGCCGCTCAGTTATGGAACAGCCTTCCAATGTGTAAGATCACACTTTTCCCCCATTCTGATGTTTGACATGAACATTAACTTAATGTTTTGGGTTTTTTTTGTATTGAGCTACTACCACGTGACTGGCTGATTAGACAGCTGCATGTATGCACAGGTTTACAGCTGATCCTAATAAAGTGGATGGTGAGGGAATATGCATATATAAATTTTTTTATTAAAACCAATAGATCCATAAATGCAATTTAAATGTTTAAAAAAAATACTAAAAAAAAAAATAAAAAAATAGCCACCTTAACTTTTTAAACCTTCTTAAACACCTCCTACAGCCTGCACTACCTTCCAACACTGCACACAAATAAAAAAAAAAGGCAAGAAAAACTGGCAGGTCGTAGCAAAAGGTTCAAATATCACTTCAGAGAGGTGGAATTGGTACAGGTTTGAAAAGTCAGATGAACAAATTTATGTAAAATATTATGCTGTATTACATTCTAAGTGTTGGTATAAGAAAATATTTAGACACTTGAGTATAGCGATATTATGTTTTGTGATACTGTATTGATTCTCAAAAACACCATAAACTTTTAATTAATAGTTTACCTGCAAAGATTCATGGCAGACAGTGGTTCATTTTGTGGTGTTTGATAACTTATTTATTTAGCCCACCACCACCCCATTCTGGAGGACTTCTGGGACTTTATTTTACTTCAGTCATGTTTGTTGTTGTTGTGTTAAGCTGAGACTGTGATGTAGTTTCTGGGAGTACTATATTAAGAGCATAGTGTATTTGGTCCAATTTATTGAATAATTGGAAAGGGTAGAGTATTTTTGAATTGTATGGATAGTCTACAGGTTTTTGCAAAAATAGTAAAATGTCATCAGCAGATAGACTTATTTTATATTTCATATTTGGTGTCTGGATCCTACTAATGTTTATGTTACTGCTCCCGCTAATTGTTATATAAAAATGGCAAATAGGGACTGAAAGAGTGGGCATCCTTTGCTAGTGCCTCTATGAAATGTGAAACTTTGTGATATTAGTTCATTAGTGATAACTGTCGCCTTTGGTGATTTTTATCCACCGAATAAATAATTCACCAAAACCTAATTTATGGAGTGTGGTCATTTTAAATTAAATTTCCAATTAATTTTGTCAAAGACTTTCTCTGCATCAAGTATTACTATTGCTGATTCTAGATTTTATGTGACGTGTACTGCATCAAGTTGATGCTCAGTCCCTTTACACAGTCCCTCCATGTTCAATGGAGTAACAAAAAGTAACTGAACAAATTATAAATTATATAGTTATATATAACAATTATAAATATAAGGATCATTTGTAATACTTTGAAACAAATCAATCACTGCATAAAGTGTGGAGCTCAAGAACATCACCAAATGATGAGTATCATCCCTTGAGATGCTTTGCCAGGCCTTTACTGCAGCCACCTTCAGTTGCTGCTTGTTTATGGGTCTTTCTGCCCTTAGTTTTCTCTTAAGTAAGTGAAAAGTTGGCTCAATTGGGGATGACATTTAAGAACATTTCATTTCTTTGCCTTAAGAAGCTCTAGGGTGGCTTTCAAGATATGTTTTGGGTCATTATCATTTATGCTGTGAAGCCCAGTCCTATCAGTTTTGCAGAATTTGACTGAATCTGAGCAGAAAGTATAGCGCTATACACTTTACATTTAATACCCAGAATTCATCCTGCTACTTCCACCAGTAGTCACATCAACAATAAACACCAGTGACCCAGTTCCATTGGCAGCCACACATGCCTATGTCCACCATGTTTGTCAGATGATGTGGTATGCTTTGGTCATGAGCCCTTGCTTTCCTTCTCCATACTCTCCTCTTCCCATCAATCTGGTACAAGTTAATCATGGTTTCATCTGTCCAAAGAATCTTGTTCCAGAACTTGCCAGGCTTTCTAGTAAAGGCTAATCTGACCTTTCTGTTCTTGGGTGTTACTAGTATTTCACATCTTGAGATAAATTCTCTGTATTTACATTCCTGACAGCGTCTCTTGATTGTAGACTTTGACAATGATACTCCTACATTCTTGAGAGTGTTCTTGACTTATGGATTTGTAATTAGATGCTATAAAAGTTTTTTTTTAAACCAATAAATGAATTCTACAATCATACACTTTTGTGGTCTTTTGTGGTCTGTTGCTGAGCTCACCAGTGCATTCCTTCTTTTTATGAATGTACCAATTTTTCGATTTGTTCCCTGAAACAGATCATAACTTTTGAGCCAGTGAAAATGGAGGGACTACATTAAAAAATGGCTGTAATTCCTAAACAGTTACTGCAATAATTTTGTTAAACCCCCTGAATTAATGCTGAAATTCTACACATCAATCAAATGCTGATTGCTTCTTTTCAAATCCATTGTAGTGGTGTACAGAGGCAAAAGCACAAAAACTGTGTCACTGTTCCAATACTTTTGGAGAGGACTGTATGTTTTCTCTTTGTATTGAATATATTACTACTGGGGGGCAAGCATAAAGTGCTGGAACAATGTTGTTTTTGTGTTCAGATTTTCTTATTATTACTATTACTAGGGGTCCCTGCACACAGTGCTGGAACCCTATTATAATTGGTAGGATTTTTCTTTCTTTTTCTCTTTTATATTTTTCTGCCCTAAAACAAAAATTTTGCAAACCAAATCACAAGTCATAGAGACAGGAATCTTGGTACTTCTTCCCATGACCTGTGATGAATTTGGACAAAATTTTGTAGATTATTATGATTATTCTTATACTATCTATTATACTGTAACATATTACAATTATTATTTTTTACAATATTTATTATTATTACTATATTGGAGTCTACGATTGTGCACAGAATGCCCCATATGCTTTTAATGAAATTTATCACTGATGTAGAGGAGAGTCTCAGCAACCAACATACATTTTAATGTGTGCTCCACAAGCACTCCAGCAGCATCAAGAGGGCAAATTTGCACATACCTTTGCAACAATAACTCTACAAGGCAACATCACAGAAATGCGATTCTATTTTCTTCTGATTCTTTTGCTCATGTTCAACAGATATCACACTGTTAGTTTTAATCACACACAGAGGACTACAAGAAGTTTTTTTTCCCAATTCACCTGTGGTTAGATTTACAGACTTACAGGTTAGTAAACCCTAACTTTGAACCAGTTAAAATTAAATCAAGTTTTTACTGATGACTCACTACCAGATATGTTGTTGATGTAAGCTTTTTGAGAGTTTACCCACTGCATTGTCAGCCTATGCTGAAAAAAAAATACATTTCTCAGATTTTTAATATTCTTTATTAAAAATTCTCTAATATTCTTTATTCTTATTATATTTTTAATATTAACATTTGTCTTAAATGTATGAAGAAATTCTATTGCAAAGCTACCAATCAGAAACTGAGGCCATATCTGAGTAAAACTTTTTATTAAATTTTTTTTTACAATAACCTGTGATTGGCAAGTTGATTCTTCAGTATTGGGCAGTACTAGTAACAGGAATGTGTTAAATTCAACAAATAAACAGTAATGGTGCCAAACCTTTGCATAAGACTGTAAATGTATACTTTGCAATAGCAAATATTAGTGCGATATTAAACATTTAGAAAACAAATAAGAAAACGTTTGAAAAAAAATATGTAATGTATGTGCTCTGAGTAGTTTTCTTACCTGGGAGAAGTTTGCGTGCTGCATCCTCAGCCAAGCGGAGCAGAGGACCAGTGCATGGCCAGCCCTCCTCTACAGCAATCCCAGCCTGCTTAGACAACAGGTGAGCTGAGAGGAGACCACCGACGACTGCAGAAGCCCAAACACAGATACAAATTAACCTGAGCAAGTAAAGCACATTGCTGACAATTAAAGAAATTTGTGTGACCAAAGTTTTAAGAAATTAAGAAATAAGAATGATCAGAGGTTTTAGCATAAATATGAACTCATGTCTGAATGCCTGCATGAATAACAGAAAAGAAATCTTCATTCATACATGGTGGGGAAGGTGATGTTTTGAATTGGAACACAGTTATAAGGAAGTTTTTTGGGGGGGTTTTGATGCACCCATCTATTATGTGATGTTATTGACTGTTATTCATCAAGGACATATTTAACTAGAATCAGTTACCTAGTTAGAAATATAGTTACAACACAGTATTTGATTTAGTATAATTTTGCAATCCAAACCTAAACATATTGATCAAATCATGTGGCGCAGTGGTTAGCACTGTCGCCTCACAGCAAGAAGGTCCTGGGTTCGATCCCCGGATCACCCAGGATGCCTTTCTGTGAAGAGTTTGCATGTTCTCCCCGTGCACGCGTGGGTTTCCTCCGGTTTCCTCCCACAGTCCAAAGACATGCAGATTAGGTCAACTGGCTACTCTAAATTGCCCATAGGTATGAATGCGAGCGTGTGTGATTGTTTGCCTGTGTTGGCCCTGTGGTGGACTGGCGACCTGCCCAGGGTGTACCCCGCCTCTCGCCCGAAGCGACTTCCAGCTTCCCCCCGCAACCCAGACGGATAAAGCGGTATAGATGATGGTTACTTCTCATTTAACACAATCACAACATATGTCAATTATTGACTTTCATTCTTTCACTCACACATAAGAAAAGCATAGTCTACATTTGCCAGTTGCATTTGACATTTTGGTTTGAATGGTTGGAATGTTTGTGATTTTATGACTGTATTTTACACAGTAATTACAGAAATAACATTCTAAATTAACACACGCAAAGTTACCATGTAAGGAATTAGACATGACAGGCTGTGGGATTATGCTGTGCTTCATGTCATGGAGTGTGTTATTCTGCTTATTCCACAATAATAAGTGTTTTGTGAGGACTGTGATAAGATATGCTTCGTATCAGAGTATATGACGAAGACAGTCACGTTGCACCATACTGGGTGCACAGCAACACAGCACAGGTTTGTAGCGTTTCAACTGGAAAGAATAAAAGGGTTTACATTGTGCTAATAGTAAATAAACTCAACGAATGCTTGCATACTAATTAGCTGGCTACACAATTGGAAGCTGTAATTCATTCTCTGCTTCTTTCTAGAATGTGTCTCTTTTTGTTCTGTTATGATACAACAGTGATAAGGACATTTTAGTGACATTCTCACTGCTGCCGCAATTCAACAAACCTCTCTTCCTTTAAATCCCATATGTTTTCTTTATGTATTACCATTACCACTTCTATATTTGTAGGCGCCTGTGAGTTTTTTTTAATGATAACATATACCAGCGTACTCTTATTTCAGAATGCAGAGTCCTTACACAAAATTCATAAAGGCTGGCAGATAAGATTTTATTCATCCCATGCCAGGGAAATTTACTTGTTAGCCCAATAGAAATATATAGCAATAGAATGAAACAAACACACACACCCTTCTGCTAAAACAGACTGCACTCTTAGAGAATGCTTTCCACTAGCTTTTGGAAAATGGCTGTTGGAATTTCTGCCCATTTCGGGCCACAAGGGCATTAGTAAGGTTGATCACTGACTTTGGGTGAGAAAGCATTGGAGTGCAGTTGCCGTTTCAATTCATCCCAAAGGTGTTCAGTGGGGCTGAGGTCAGGGCTAAGCAGGGCACTCATGTCACTCCATACCAAACTTAGCAACCCATGTCTTTACAGAGTGCACTTTGTGCACAGCAGAATTGTCTTGTTGGAACAGGTTTGGGCTAGGCCCCTTAATTCCAGTTAAGTAAAATCTTAAGCTATAGCATACAAAGACATTATAGACAACTGTGTGTTTTCAATGTTGTGGCAACAGTTTGGGAAAGGCCCATATATTGGTGTGATGGTTAGGTGTCCACTTACTTTTGGCCATATAGTGTATGTCCTTTGACACATGCAAGAAACATAAGCACTCATCAGCTAAGCATTCGGTTTTTGCTTGGCATTTTGGTTTGCTAGACATTTTGATCTTTTGCCGTTCCAAAAACCCCTATGCCTAGATCAGTAATGAAATGTTGCATTTAAGTCATCTAACTGAGGTGAGATGTAAACATGAATGCATCTAAAAATGTTCAGGCTGAGAGCTGTGTTGGATGCTCACCTCGTATGTTTGTCTCAAACACTGAGGCATTTACATCAATGTCAAAATTCACATTGTCCTGAAGAAGAGCAGCCACCCGTTGAAACTCTGTTTGGTTCCCCAGTATCTGAGATAATAAGGAGAAAATGGAACTCAAAAGCTTAAACAAACAAACAAAATAAATAAATACAAACAAATACATATATGAACAAATTTGTAAACAAATTCATACCAGTAAAGTATCCAGGGCATCAATAAGAGTAAGTGAAAAACTGTGGTATTGGAAAAGAAAATATATTAGATTGATGTCATGATAATGAAAGTACATGTTGTCATGAAATTTTGACCAAGGCATCTTTAACAATGAAACCTGTGAAAACACAATGTTGGGTGTTTATACCTGCCCCATGTATCCTGTCCGTCACATGTCAATGGCCGAAGCTCATCATATGGATATGCATTCTCCAAGTAGTTGTTGTAGGCATGGTAAAACATGGACTTTATTCTGTCTCTGATGAGAGAAACAATCAGAGAAAATAACTTGCATGTCTGAGAATTAATCGCAGATGCAATAAACTCTGAACAAGAAGACCAGTAGAAATGGATCAGCAGTACAAAGAAATTGGCTTTAACACAATTTGACGCTATTTACAGAAATGAATGTGAGTGATAGTTAACATCTATAAATTAAATAAATGTAAAAAAAAAATCTCTAAGGTTAAGCTTGTTCTTTCAGGCACACACCTAGTTTGCTAAAAAGAACTAACATCAGGAGCAGATATAACAATTTGAATGTGATTTAGTGTGATAGTGGCATTATATAATAGCGGCAATACCCAGCACATCTGGAGAGTGATGATTATTCTCTCTCCAGCCCGCGGCGACAGGCTTTTAAAAGGAAGCGGCAACACATGAGGGTGAGAGTTCGTTTTGTTCTTTTGCACTTACTTTCACTCCTTTTTGAACTTTTGAGAGCACCAAATAAAATACGGACTATTTTTGTTGGTTACCCCACTTCCTGTCTCCGGCGTGATCATTACTGATATCAGCTCGCTGCGTGCTCACTACAGTGGTGGAGAATGCGGGCAGAAGACGAGCCCCCAGTGCTGACGACCCCATGGTGCGGCATCGTCTTGAGTCTAGCTTGGAGCAAGGACGCTTCAATCAGGAACTGGTGCACAGGGTCCCAGTGATGGCTCAGGAGATAACCGCACTGCGGGCGCTCCTTGGAGCTGCCATTGCCGTCCCCGCACCTGGCCATCTCACGAAAATGATGCACGACAATGATGTAGACGCGTACCTGGCCATCTTTCAAAGGATGGCCCAGCAACGAGGTATGGCCTCGTGATGAGTGGCCGCAGCTTCTTGCTCTGCTCCTCACGGGTGAAGCCCAACGCGCGTACCAGGCGCTGACGGAGAAGAAGCTGCGAACTACACTCTTCTAAGCACGCTGTGGGATCTCCATGAGTCGAGCTGATGCGGCCTTTCACTGCTGGACGTATCGCTGCAACTGGGAGCCCCGCACCCAAATAGATGAACTCGTACAGACCACTCGCCGCTGGTTCCAGCCTGAACATCAGAAGAGATCGTCCAGCGGGTCGCCACTGACCGGTTCCTGCAGGGTCTCCCTGAGGAGGAGCAACGGTTTGTTAGCACGATCCACCCCACCTTCACATGCAAGCTCATAGAGGCTGTGGAAACTGCCCTGTTGATGCTGGAGATGGAACGCATCCATCCACAAGCACTCCCCGTGGAATTTACATTGCCTCTTTCTCCACAATCCTACAGGACCTCACCTCAACCGCCAACACCCTCGTCGACCAGCGGGTGACCCGATGTTTCCCTGCCAAGAGAGCTGGAGAGAGCAGTGAGCTGTCGACCCGGGCTTACTGCCTGTGCGGTACACCAGGACCCAGCTCCCATCATGCCATCTGTGACCGTTCGCCTAGAAGGACGTCCTGTGACAACCCTGCTCGACACACGAAGAAACATGGGAGTTGCAACCATCTCCATATCGCTCCATGGTGGAATACATCAGCAAGATGCAGGAGCGGATTAAGAAGGTCAGACCCATCATTAAGCAACATAATATGGCAACAGCCCAGTGAGAGCAGCAGCGCGTGTACAATCATCACGCACAGCCATGAGAGTTCCAGGCCAGAGATCAAGTGCTGCTCCTAGTCCCCAATGCCGTGTGCAAGTTTCTCACACACTGGCAGGGCCCATACACCATACTGGAGCGAGTGGGCCCAGTTAACTACCGCTTACAGCTGCCAGGTAAGTGCACTGAGAAACAGACCTACCATATAAACCTGTTAAGACACTGGAGGGAGCCTACTCCCGTGCTGTTTTCTGGTTTGCCTTGTGTTTCAGGTGCACTGGAGATGGTGAACAAAGATCCCAATCTGGCTCCTCTGCAACAACAGGAACTGTAAGAAATGGAATCACAGTACAAGGATGTGTTCTCCACAGATCCCGGGTGGACCAACATGATACACCACCACATAATACAGACAATACAGAGTGATTGTAAGGCAGTTGCCCTACCGCATGCCGGAAGCCAGGTGTTACGCTAATAAGGCGGAAGTCAAACAAATGCTGAAGGATGGAATCATCGAGGAGTCCTCCAGCCCATGGACTAGCCCCATCGTTGTGGTGCCCAAGCCCAATGGGAGCCTCCGCCTTTGCAACAACTTCCGCAAACTCAACGAGGTCTCCGAGTTTGACAGCTATCCAATTACACAAGTGGATGTGCTGGTGGAGTGGCTGGGGATAGCTCAAACTCAGTTTATCTCCACGCTAGACCTGAGCAAGGGCTACTGACAAGTTCCCCTCACTCCCAGCTCCTGGCCAAAGACGGCCTTCAGCACAGCTATTGGACAATGGCAGTACCGAGTTCTCCCCTTTGGGCTGCACGGAGCTCCGGCAACTTTCCAGCGCCTTATGGACATCATCCTGCGGCTCCACCTGAGCTACACCAAAGCCTACCTGGATGATGTCGTCATCCACTCGTCCACTCGGGAAGTACATGTGTTCCATCTATGCAGCGTCCTCGATGAGGTGGGCTAGGCTCTCAGTGAATCCCAAGAAATGCCATCTGGGGCTAACAGGAGCACACTACCTGGGATACAGCATTGGCCGGGGCCTCCTGAAACCGCAGGAAAAGAAGATCGGGGCGGTGTGTCTCTACCCATGGCCCCAGACAAAGAAACAGATACGTGCCTTCCTCGAGCTGTGAAGCTGTTAATCTGTGAAGTTTGAGCCGTATGTAATAATACATGGACAAGTTATGATGCACTTTCTGTTTGCATGCCAAGATGAATAAATTCATTGTGCCACTTTCAACACCATGCAAGGTATCAAAAACCCTTTCGCAATTTAAAATCAGCATCTTGATATCATGTATGCCAAATCTGACTTGAATCTCATGAAGCATACCTCACTTCCTGTTGGAAAGTGCAATGTACAAATTTGTTCATCTTGTGTACCACATGAGTACCAAATTTGGCATGTGTACATGAAACTATATGCCAGACACAAGACTCAATGTCAAATGGTGATGCTATAGAGTCACTGGACCACACCTGTGGCCAAGCCCTCCAGTGCAGGCCATGGCACCTGTGGTGCTTGGGCCATAATAATACAACTTAAGAAAAACAGTATAATATAACAATATAAGATTGCTTATGCAAAACTAAATACTAAATAAAAAGTAGTAAAAAGTCAGTAACAGTCAAGAATATGAAAAATCACACTCATGCTAAAGTGGAGTGCTTACTGTAACATTAAAGTATTCTGCATGGTAGGTTCTTTCTTGTCCTCCCTTATCTCTCTTTTGTGTATAATTGTGTTGGGTGTTCAGAAAATTAACTTACAGATAATGCATTATACTCATTACTTTTTGTAATTGTGATGGTCTTTCAAATGCTTGAACTTGTTTAGTCAGGATAATCCAAAAGCTGCTGATTGCTGGTGTTCTTGCAGTACAACAAATTAAACCAAGAAATAAATCCAACACTATCATAAACAAAAGAAACTGAATATTTGGAATGGTTAGTTTTCAGTTTGGGATGGCTGACTCAAAGTTTCAGGATGGTTCTGGGACGGTTCTTAAAAAAGTTAGTCTGGAGCCCTGTCATTTATTGTGTGGTCCACGCCTGCAAGCTTTCATGTAGTGTGCGCATCACTTCCTCTACCAAACAACTGATTGTGAATTGCTGAAGTGAATAAGCTGTGTAATTTCAAAGGGTTACCACTGCAATCCTAACATTTTGTATGTGAAAGTGTGCACTCTGCTACAGTGGTGTGCTGGAGTTTACTGCTTGAAAAACAACGTTACATGAACTATACCCTTGATATTATTTTGACATGTTTTGCTCCATTCTACTATAACCATATTAACCACAAATTATATTGCAGCTAGTTGGAGCTTGTGCAACACAGGTAATGTAAAAGCTATGACTGGAAATATGGCTTCCGCTATATATCATGGAAAAATTAAATGTCTGGGGAAAATGTAGCTTTACCTTAATGACCATCTAACACTGTTGCCAACTTACAAACAAAATTTTGTGACTTTCTGAACAAATATTAGTGACTGTCCTGCATTCAGTACATCTCTCCAACTCTCATCACAGCTGCTAGTTAGACTAAGGGAATGCTACAGCAAATTACATAAATATTCCTGCATTTGAATGAAATGCATATTTATTTTTTAATTCAGCTGCCAAATAACCCATATAATTAGGCTTGTTTTGGTGACTGGGGCTTTATATTAATAAAATAATAAAAATAAAAATAAAATGTCACTTAACGACAACATATGACTGTTTTTACAGATAGTAACAGAACTTCATTTTGGGGCTTAAATTTAATACATACAGCTACTAATAAAAGTTTCTGGGGTGGTTACCAGCATGCCTTCACATCTAAAACTTGCAATGGGAATAAATATAATGTAACATATTACAAAGCCTGCTATCTAAGGATCAGCAGATAGTAAAAACTAAACGAAAAATATATTAAGTGAAAAATTATATTTTTACGGATGTTTGCAGATTGTTTTTGGAATTGATGGCATTCTAAGTTCTAAGTTACAACTTCTACTCAAGTGCAGCATAAATGAAAATTTGCAACTCTTCCTGTTAAGAATACAAGTTATGACCTATAGAGGAATGTGACATTTGTTCCACATCAGTGATCACCAGTTTGTTCTACCAGCTTGCTTCTTTGTTTTAAAGGTCCACTATGTAAGAATCAATCACTTGAATGCCCCTTTCTTACCCAGTATTTCCCAAAGACTTTTTGTAGTGGTAGCTGAAGAGGGATTGGGTCAGTGGGTGCATGTGGTAGGTGACGTGCTTTCGTAATTTAATTTTTAAATGATATTTTATATAAGGAGCCCTGCTGCAAATATTTTAATTACCAAGTACTATGTGTCAAATAAGTAATCCACTGGCAGCTGTATTCTAACATTAACTTATAGCTGTCCTGAACAGGTGGGCCTCCAAGAGTGACAGCATTGTGTTAAGTAAGTTGATCTATGTTCTTATCAGAGTTAACTTGAATGCATACATTTTGGACAAATTTGTGCAGAGGTGTTAACAACCAATCGTCAACTCCGGATTCATACAGGAATTTGGCCAGCCATTTCCTCTGAGGCAAAAAGCCAACTACTGCGCACATTACCAAGTGAGTGTGACTGAGAGAGCGACATCTACAATGAAATTAGACTTTACCTATTTTAAATAGCAAAAACAAAAGAAAATTATTATATAAACATAAACTGGCAGCCCACCCAAGTAAAGTGTGTGTGGGAAATACTGCATACAATTTTGTATGTCATCCTTTTTCCCCCAGGGCAATGCTAATCTTCTTGGTATTGTTCCAGTTTTAGTGTATGTACTCCCTCTAGCTTTTCAAGCACATAGAACATACAGTGGCCGGCAGGTGCCTATAGATTACTTTCAAGTACTTACATTCACACTCGTCTGCTTTTTCCGTGCTAAATAATTTGTATGACCCCCAGTTTTCACAATTTGGGTTATTAAACTTGTTAGCCAGAATCAGCAAACATTATTTCTTCTTCTTTCTTCTTCCTCATCTTACTTTCTTCTTCTTTGTCGTCCTTCTGGTGCTTCCTTCCAGATTCATTCCTCCGCTTGAAAAAACGCACAAATCTGAGGTTTGTAGCTTCACAACACCTTTTTGTCTGCGTTCTTGACGAAAATTATATTGTTTTTTTAAATATGCATAAAAAATAAAAAATAAAAAAAAGTCTGTGATAATCAAACACTACTTCTTTCTATAAGAAAGGTGTTATATTATTTTCTATTCTGATAAGTCAATTCTATGATTTTCTATTACCTTCTCTTATATTCTCTATATATTATATTATCTTCAGACAAATTTCCTTCACGAAACACATTTTAGTATTCAAACGAATATGGCTGTTCAACATGAAAAATTAAGTCTAATTGGTGATTTCAAGCGAGTTTTTGAGCATGCGTTAGCTACTTTTTCCTGAAAAAGTTAACAATGAAAACCAACAAACAACCAATGTTGTAATTTACTTCGGTGTGAATAAATTACTGTAGTTATTAGCTATGTAGTTATGACGATACGAAGCTAACGAACCCTAGCCAGTCTATTGGCCAAGTTCCTTAGCGTTTGACTTTACCTGTAATGGGACATTTCCCGCTTGGTGAAGTCATGACTGTTGATCGGAGACAAGAACGTTGCGCAGAAAATGACGTTAAGCAGGAAAGTAAGCATGAAGATGTGATACGTTAGAAAAATTACGCAATATAATAATTCCAAGATACATGTATTACATGACACTTCAGATATCCGTATGGCTTAGTTGACACAGGAAGTACACTTGCCGCGCATGCTCACAACAAAGCCGGCAAATGGTGACGCACAGAGATGTCGGAGTGTTAATGTTCGGCGAGCATGTTTTAGTATAGTCATATAGCCAACGTGAAAAAACAGCGTTAGCGCAACTAAATGAAACTGGATATTATGACATGTCAAACTATCTTGTGTTTTATCGTAGGTCTTTTTGATAGAGAATTCCCCCTTTTCCCTTAAAAATATAAGCTTAACTATAGAGATCCTTCTCCTAAGTCACTGTCCAAATACTTATGGCACAGAAATCCCTTACTACACACTGCGTGTACGTTTTGGTGAGCCCACGACGCCTTCTTGGATAGCTGATTCAGGGAACTGATCTAACATTGGATTGTACAAGTAATTGTAGTTATCTGCATAATAAAATGCATATATCAGAGGACTTGATTGTGTGACCCTAACATCTGAATTCTAATAGCCCATATATCAGTTAAAATGTATTGTTCAATTATTCAACACCCGCCACTTGGCTGACGGTTCATAATACATAAGATCCCATTTTGATTTCATGAGGACAAAACTGTTGATAGTTTTTATGTAATTCTAGCCTTCTTCTTGATTTTGATTGGTCGGTGATGGAGACTTGACATTGACAAGCTCGGCAATGTTCCAAAAGTTGAACTGAAAGCACCCTGAAGGCAGCAGGAAAAAAGCTGTATGCTGAGCGTTTTTGCCCCCAGGACTTTGAGTGCTTGAATTTATATAGGATTAAAGAGTTAAGTATGCTGGTAAAGTTTGTGTGCATTTCCAAGTCATGCTGCCATTGTAGGTAATGAACTTGCAGATAACTATGCAAAGGAAGCACTAAATGTTAATAATGTGCAAATCAATGTGGGATTGAGCAATTCAAAGGCAAAGGGAATCATTAAAAATTTCATTAAAAGAATTAGCAAGAGGAATGGAGTGAGGAAACCAGAATGTGCATCTATACAGTACATAAACCCACAAGTGAAGAATTTGAGCATGGATATGGGGCAGTGTTTGTAAAAACAGTTTAACATTTTTATAGGTGTCATTCTTCCATGATGTAGCACAATTTTCAAACATTTAGAGATAAATTCATTCAAAAAACAGTGTTAAGCTTCCTCATATTTGTTCTTGCCATGTAAATATTAAACCTAAATTTTAAATTGAAATCTAAACGTTAAATTGAAATCAGAATGTTGCACTCAAAGTTTAAAGGACATATAAATTGTTCACACCCCTGTGATTACTATTGGTTTTTGCTTTGAAAGGGGTTGTACCAATAAATTGGCACTGTGATGGCCCCTCCCCTTTCTGCTAGTAGCCATGGTAATTCCTGCTCTGCTAGTGCTACTAATGGTTATCCAAGAAGGTGGATTTTCCTCAGCTACTGTCATGATGAATATGATACCCTTGAGTGATATCAAAGGAGATTAAAGCAACATTAGCACAGCTCAACATGAGTCAAGGATGTTAACAGAGCAGAGATGTAATGCATTACCACATTCAATATGTTCAACACACACACACCTGTTCACCTTCTAATTTATGTGCAATTTTAATAAGAAGCAAAAAACTGCCTTGTTTTCTGCTGCCTTCAATTAATAAGTTGTCTCTACTTTTATCTTTTTAATACTTGCACAAAAACCTGCAATTTTATGTGTTCCATCTACGTTCATCTTTGTAATGTATGCGCTGTTATATGTAGACCACCCATGTACAACAAAGACTTTATCTGTGATTTTGCAGATTTCTTGGCAGGATTACTGCCTAAATATGATCAGGTTATAATAGTTGGTTATTTTAATATCCACGTATGTTGTCCTGAGAAACTGTTAGCCAAAGACTTTTTAAATCTCATCGACTCTTCTAATTTTACACAGTTTGTGTCTGGCCCTACTCATGAACGTGGGCACACTCTTGATCTCGTTTTAACTAATGGTTTTACGGTTTGTAACCTTGATGTTTGTGATGCTGTGTTCTCAGACCATATGCCTGTTGTATTTGACCTGCCTCTTCCTTGTCATACAGTTAAACCTCGCGCTCCTACGCAACGCAGGCGTGTTATTAATTCTTCCACTGCTGCTCAGTTCTCCGCAGCTTTTAACTAAGTGATTGACCACACTGAATTTCTGTGTTTTAACTTAGATGTGGAGGCAATGTCTTCTTGTTTTGATTCAGTCTGTCTAAATATATTGGATTCTGTGGCTCCACTGAAGTTAAGGCTCTCCGAATCTAGACGTGAGCCCTGGGTAATTGAAGCTATGCGTGTTGCCAGGTGCAAATGTAGGAGAGCTGAGTGAAAGTGGAAGAAGGACAAGCTGCAGGTGTCTTTTCAGATATTGAGAGACAGCTGGCGCTGCTATCAGAGAACTGTGAAAGCTGCTAAAACCAACCATTTTTCTGATATTATTGCCTCTAACTGCCACAATCCTTGTGTACTGTTTAAAACTGTAAATTCTGTTCTTATTTCCCCACAATCAGCTTATATGGGTAGTTCAACTGAATTGTGAAAGAACGTCTTGAATTTCTTCATTAATAAGGTGTTGAGCACCAGGGACCTCATGAGTCCTCCTTCCTATGACCCCTCCATCTATGTCACATGCCCAGCTGTCTTTGACCAGTTTGAGCCTGTCACTTTATCTTATCTGGAAGAAATTATTGGTAATATGAAGCCTGCAGGTTCTCCCAATGACCCAATTACACCTCATCTTTTTAAGGAGGTTTTTTCAACTTTTGCACCTTATGTGCCCAGTATTATAAAAGGCAGCTTAACAAATGGGATTATACCTACAATTTTAAGCACGCTGTGTTTACACCACTGATTAAGAAGCCTGGCTTTGACTCCTCTGTACTTTCAAATTTTAGGCCAATCACTAAGCTCCCTTTCCTCTCTAAAGTCTTGGAGAAAATAGTTTATTACCAGTGGAAATAATTTTTAGACGAGTACAATATTCTTGAAGTGTTTCAGTCTGGTTTTAAAAGCTGCCATAGTACTGAATCGGCACTGATAAAAGTTTTAAATGACATTTTTTTAGCCACAGATTCTGGTCACTGTGTTGTTCTAGTACTGTTGGACCTAACAGCTGCCTTCGACACAGTGGACCATCAGGTCCTCCTGTCTCACATGTGCAATTGAGTGGGCATTCAGGGTGGTGTTTTAGAGTGGTTTAGGTCTTATTTAACTGAGAGAAGTTTTTGTGTCCGTATTGGTGCCACTGAGTCTTCTCCAGCGCCTCTCGAGTGTGGAGTGCCTCAAGGTTCTATTCTCGGGCCTCTTTTCTTCTCTTTGTTCTTACTTCCTCTGGGTTCAGTTCTCTGTAAATATGGCATTGCGTTCCATTTTTATGCCAACGACAGTCAAATCTATATGCCACTAAAACAAGGAAATGCGTATTTTGCAAGTCCGTTACTGGAGTGTATTACAGAAATCAAAGCATGGATGTCACTGAATTTTTTACATTTTAACGAAAAAAGACCGAGGTCATTTTGTTTGGAATGAATGATAGTACGAGTGATAGAGTAAAAATTGACTTGGGTTTTTTAAGCCAATACTCGACACATACAGCAAAAAATTTGGGTGTCAGACTGGACAGTGAACTGAAATTTGATGCACAGATCAGCTCGGTTGTCAAAACCAGCTTTTTTCAATTGAGACAACTGTCCAGAGTGAAACCATTTTTCTCTCTGCACCATTTTGAGATTTTAATCCATGCTTTTATTACGACTCGTCTGGACTACTGCAATGCACTTTATGTTGGGCTTAACCAGAGGTCACTTGACCAACTACAGCTGGTCCAAAATGCTGCTGCTCGGCTTTTAACGAGTACAAAAAACAAATTTTTTCTCTTTGGCGTTTAAATCTGTCTGAGACGTTGTCTTTTACTGTTTTACTGTTTTATTGTCTTTTTGTTTTTATTGTTTTATTTGTTATTTCTCTTTTCTTTATGCCTGTGTACAGCACTTTGGTCAAATGTGTTGTTTTAAAGTGCTTTATAAATGAATTAAAGTTAAAGTTTGTATTTTTTATATTGCCTTTTTAACCTATTTTAATTTATTTTAAGCTTTACTTTAAGTCTTTTATACTGATTTTTGCTAACTTTTGTTCATTATGCTTTTATGCTTATTTTATCTCTGTAAAGCATGTTGAATGGCCTATGTGTATGATAATGTTGATAATGATAATGATGATAATGGTAATGATATAAATCAATTTGACTTGACGCTTATCCAAACCAATAGTCATGTGGCAACAGCAAAATATTATAAAATCATGCACATACAGGTCAAGAGCTTTAGTTAACATTCACATCAAACATCAGAATAGAAAAAAGAGTGATCTCTGTGACTTTAATGGTGGACATTGGTACTACTGATCTCCTTGGATTTTATCACACACCAGTCTCTAAAGTTTACACAGAATCACAGAGAAGTGTGTACTTATTTTTCCCCCACCTGGTTTATGAATGTTAGTTTCATTCATAATGAAAATTACTTTTCAGGGCACTGACTTACCGACTTACCTGTGAATTATGTCTGTAGTACATAATTACAAAAATATTAAAGTACCGCGTACCCAATGTTAAATTAGTCTGTGCCAAATTTTGGTGCCTGACAGAAAGAGAAAGAAAGTAAGAGAGAAAAGTGCACGTTAGAGAAAGACAGCGTGTGAGACCATGTGATGTCACCCCTGCAACATGTTGAATCCCACTCACACTATGGCCTGGTGACAGACATGTAGAGAGGGGCTTTGTTTTGTGTGGTATGTAAAATGTTCTAAATAAATAACAAAATGTTGAAATTGAGTAGTTTGGCCTTATTTGTACAAATTAAATTATATTATTTGTGATTACAGGAAGAGTAAAGTAGAGGGGGTGCTTGTGTATTTCTCTCCACCTTTGAGGCCACTTAGAGTTTCTAAAGGAGCTGCTGTTGTACTTTTTTTGGCTTTCTCCTCATATTGTTGCAGGGTTTACATTTACATTTATGTCATTTGGCAGACACCCTTATACAGAGCAACTTACATATATCTCATTTATACAACTGAGCTGTTGAGGGTTAAGGGCCTTGCTCAAGGGCACATCAGCAATAGTTTGGCAGTGCTGGGATTTGAACTCACAACCTTCCGATCACTAATCAAATGTCTTAACCACTGAGCTACCACTGTCCCATTAAATGTGTCACATTGAATGGTATCCATAACAGAAGATGCCGTCCCCAAGGTACCACAGAAAACTAAAGCGGTAAACACTCACTTTGAAAATGTCACATGAAAGAAATAATCATTACACCTTCAAAGTTATTGTGTAGGCCAGTGGTTCCAAACCATCCCGTGTGGACAGGATGAATAAAATATTATACATTTTTTAAATCAGTAAAATAAAATAATAGCTTATAGGATATTGTTATAGACTATTCAAGCAGTATTTGGGTACTTGACAAATGAAGGTAAAACTTTTTTTTTTTAACAAAATACAAATTTTTATAAAGATTTTATGAAATTCTAATGTTCAAAGTCAGAATTTTCCTTAACTGCAAGAGTAGGCCAGAATTTTTTTCTTTTCCACTATTTTCTAAGCTTTTTCATAGCCCCAGATCTAAATTTTCTATCACAGTACAGTAAAGTATTTAAAAAATAATAATAATAAATTTAAGTATAGATTAGTTGTATTCAAATTTTAAGAATCCCTTTCTGTGAACCACCATTAATACTCTGCAAATGTATATTATTCACAGCTGGATTTCACCACAGTACAAGATGAGACACTGTAGAAATATTATTAGTAAACATCTAAGTGTCTTTTTAGAACAATGAAATTCATTTGCAGAAATTATCTGAATATGGGACAAAATATTGCAATTTCATAATCTTGGTTAACAGCATATGAATTTGAACAAAAAACTTCATGTTTGTGAACAAGGCATACTGATTAAAAAATAACATTTAGTAGACATCACTTTTATTATGTCAGATCTGTGGCCATAAACATGACACACTGTAATTAATTAATGACACTATGTTTTTAACTCAACAGATCTAGAATTGTCATGAACAAGGCCATACAATTAACTTCTATTTCATCTCCTTGAATTAGTAGATTTAGCCCATATATCGCTTGTCATCATATTTGACAATGATGTCAAATGATCCCACCTCCAGCATATCTTGCTCATGTTTTATTTCTGTCCAGTGGAGGAACCGAGCATGCCTCTTGATCTTGACCTACACTGTCATTGTCATGGTAATTTTTGTGACATTGAAGCAGCTGCACACTTTTAGACAGTTGCAGAAACAACTTACTGCCCTGTGGAATATCTCTCCCAGTGTCATTGAGAAGATCTGGTGTGTCTTCAGTATCCCTTTGACAGCTGGTAGCACAGGAGGAAGCAATCTTTCAAATTCGTTTTTCTCTTTTCATTTGAAGATTTGTCATCTTTGCCAGACAGCAAGTCATAGAGGGCCTCTATGGTTTGCAGATTGCTTCCATTAAGAACAAACTGATCTGCCATCCTTTCAACACATGTGCCCATTGGGGCCTCATTCAATGTAATTCCATGCAAGACTCTGAAATCCACAAGTAAATGGCACGGCGCTCATAAGGAAACAGTTTGCCTTGTTTCAATATTGCATTACAGGGCTATCACTGATGATATAGAGTGCCTGAGACTGTGTTCCATGCTGATTTTGCAAGTCTTTATTGATTGACCTTACATGAGCCCACACAGCAGAAGATTAGACAGGCTCTTAGTTGTGATCATGCCTTTCTGGATCAAACACTCAATTAGTAGATGCATGTTGTCTGGCTGATAGCATGCACAAATGTTTCTGTCACTAGCCTTTGCCTAAGTGATGTACTTGGGCCTATACCTCACAAATTGCCTATATGATGCCCCAAGTTACAGGCTTGATGGTATTCAGAGTGGAGTTCCATCAGAGTTTTGGTGAGAACACAACACTGCATTTTCTGTGTCCACCCACTGTGTCTTTTTTCCTGCCAAGAGCCTATTGTTCTCATCCTTTGTTAGAAAAGCAATAACTTGCTGTTTTTTCTGCAGCAGCATTTTTGTTTATGGTCTTCCAATGGTTTCAGAAGCAATTTTCTTTGCCTTATTCCAGTGATGCTTTTGAACTCTCATTTTTCTTTCAGTATCCAGCTTTTCTTTAAGCTTCTGGTTTATTTTTCCAGACCCTTTATTTTAGTACTTAACTTGGTTTGGTGAGTATTCCTTTGATGAGTATTGCTTTGTAGATGGACTATGGAAAAGTTAGTAGCTGTCAAACTCTGAGGCATATCTAGGCCTTCATGGAGTGGGATAGCTGTCAGATTTTTCTCCCTCTGCCTGCTTTTTGTTGTTGTCTTCCTCCATTGCTCACAAAGCTTATTTCACTTTTGTTTTGGCAAACAATTTACATTTCATGGTTGAATTTCCCCTTTTGCATTTTTTCATATCTATTGATAAATCAAAGGAGGCAGTTGTTCGATGTATTCTAAACAAAATGTATTATAATTTTCGGAATTAAAGAAGGCCTCACTAACTGCTTCTCCCTATAACAGCTTATTTACTTTCTTCTTCTTTCTGTAAGTATCTCCCCACACCTGGTTTCATCCTGGTTTAACCTTTCCCAGTACCTTATTGTCCTTTCCTTGCCCATTTAAATAAACCAGACAAAAACACTTTCAAAACAATCCTTAGTTACTGTTGACATTCCATTCACAACAATGATGAAGGGGGGCATGTCACTAGTAACACAACTGATTTATGTATGTCACACAACAGGTCATTTACACCATTGTGGCCATTTTGAAACTTGCCATACATAATTAACCTTGAGAATGTTAATAACTGAATAAATATACTTTATTAACCTTAGTATATGATTTTTATTGATTAGTACATGATTAACTTCCAACCTTCACATCCTAGTCAAATATCCAGGGGACTTCCTGGTTCTTGTTTGCTAAAAGGATCCCTATATTTGTACATGAAACTGCTCATTTAAATAACCTGTTGTTCCATGTCATGCCACAGAACAGCATTTTTTATTACAAAATTTTATTTATTGTGATTAATATTGTAGGAGTGTTGTGCATTTTAAAACCTATTATTGGTAAAGTAAATATGTAAAACATAATGCCAAAAGCCTTTATAGATAATTCCAGGTGTTACTGATTTATTTTACAAATGTATATATTTCATCCATCCGTCCATTATCTATACCGCTTTATCCATCTGGGTCGTGGGGAAGCTGGAGCCAATCTCAGCAGACTTCGGGTGAGAAGCGGGGTCCCCAGGTACACCCTGGGCAGGTCGCCAGTCCAACAGGCCAGGCCTGGCCAGGCCAACACAGACAAACAACCCCACATGCTCACATTCACACCTATGGGCAATTGAGAGTAGCCAGTTTACCAAATCTGCATATCTTTGAACTGTGGGAGGAAACCGGAGCACCCGAAGGAAACCCACGGGGAGAACATGCAAACTCCGCACAGAAAGGCACCCTGGGATCGAACCCAGGACCTTCTTGCTGTGAGACGACAGTGTTAACCACCACACCACCATGCCGCCATTTACATTTCATACTTCATTTATATTACTGTCACACCACAGGACCCCAGAACATATATAACTTTCTATTTTGCTTTACTGACGTAAGTCTTTTGGAGGAAAAACCCATCTTAAGTTCAATTACATATTGAACTTGGTGCAGATATTTGAGTAACATGCACACCATGAGTTCATTACTTACTAAGGTCTGAGTGAGCCCTGTTGAGCACTAACTTTGTACTCCAGTGACTAAAAAAAGTCACGGAGAGCTTCTCTGGAAGGGGTAACAGAGATTTGGTTATTTGAGAAAAATATGCTCTTTATGTTT
>JAQQZR010000015.1:14291047-14313563 GCA_030068235.1 Notoglanidium macrostoma | reverse complement strand
TAATGTTAGACCTACTTAAAACTAAAGTGTTATTTAAAAAATTAGCAATTAATGGAAAATTAAGGAAAGGCAGGTCTGCCGTTTCTCAATCCAAGTTCAAGTGTATGGATCACTTGTGCAGTGTGCTTACCCGAGTTCTGCCTCTGTAGCAGACTGCTGAAAACCTTGAATATCATTTTTATCTGAGAGAGATCGAGATCAGTGTCTTGCAATATCTGTAATACATGTGAGTCAATGGAAAGAGCTGTGGTTTTGGCTGTATGATCTACCAGAGTGTTGGCCAGCAACACTGCATCCTGTTTACGTGCATGCCTTACATTTACATACAGACAGTGTTTTTGGGAGCTGAATGGCAACAGACACATCTTTGGCAATTATACAAGCCATTGTCAGGGGAAACATTTCAGCAGCTTATGCAGAAAGTGAGCTTAGCAGATGGAGTGCTTCAATCTCAGAAAATTCAGTGACCTGAGCATATGCATCAGAGGGTGTATCATCACCAAGTCTAGAATCATCAACAAACAAAACCATTCTGCATTCAGATTAGGTTGGCCAGACAGGTCAAGTCCAATTGACCAAAATAGTAAAACAGTAGCAAGGAATGCCATCCTCAGAACTAGGAAAAAGAGTAGCTGGATTCAGCATCTTTCAGCAATGAATTGTGACATTTTGTGTGAGAACAAGATGTTTTGGAAGGTCAATGTCTAGCATTAGAGAGGTGCATGGTGTGCACAGAAGTAATTATTTTATGGAAATCATGGGGTACATAGAGATTTAATTTGTGCATGTCAAATAAACCAGGTGAACTAATCACGTGGCAGTGAGAGAACACATGCAGGGAGGATGACAAAGCAAGACTGGATCCAAATGTTTAGAATAATAAGCTAGGGATTTTTGTTTATGCCCATGTGATTTTGTTGGCACACCAGACATAAACCTATTGGTCTCATGCACATACAAACAAAATGACTTGGAGTAAACATGATTATCCAAACGAGGATGTGGGGCGATTGTGGTTTTCTATCAAAATCTAACAAGGCTTCAGGAGTCCATGTCACATGGTCATTCATGTTAATCTTTTCACAATAAGTGAGATCTAACAGTGGCTGGGAAATTTTGGCATAGTCAGTTGGCTATGCTCTAAGATAGCCCTTTTTTCCCTCTAATTTTTCTCCCTAATTTAGTCATGGCCCTCCAGACAGCTTCTCCCCATCACCTGACAGATATCAACCAGGGAGGGCAAAGACTATCACATGCCTCCTCCAAGACATGTGACGACCACATCTTTTCAAACTGCTGCTTAGGTTTCCTGAACGCTTAGAGGAAAGTTGTGGCAATCTCAGTATTCAAGCTTGAGATCTCCGGATGATAAGGCACACACTTTTCTGTTGCACCACTCTTGACTTTTCTAGCCTTATTGGCTTTTGCAATTCGACAAGTCTGTGGAAAGTGTTGGATGCGCCAACTAGATAGGTTCCAAACCTGTTTTCTCTCTCAGTGGGACCAAGTCCACTAGGAAGTTGCACACTTGCTTTTTTTCTTTCTTTGAAAGGTCTATTTCAATATGTTTTTGAGTTTGTAAAAATATTCTACTTGAGCAAAAATAAATCCTTACCTGAATCAGTCACCCAGCACAGATTTCTGAAGTGACTGTAGATGAGTGTCTCACTATGTGAGACAAAACCCCTCCTTATCAATCAGTTGGGGGGCCTCTGTTGTTGTTGTAATCTTCCCTGAGTTCAATCAATCACCTGCGCCAAAGACATATGGTGTAAATTGAATTTAAAACATGATTAAAGTTGCTCAAGCATATATTTTTATTGTTTAATTGATCACATGCACAGGAAGGAAGCCATGCTCAGAAGTGTTCTATAGGCAAGTTTTCTAGGCTCACTGTAATTATGACAGAGGCAGGTTCTGTAACCTGGACAGGAGCAGGATCAGGAGCTTGAACAGTTCTCGAGGCTTGGACCAGAACACGTGCTTTAGCTTGAGTTGGAACAGGTGCTTTAGCTTGGGCTGGAACTTGTTCTGTAGCTTCGGCTGGAACATGCTCTGTAGCTTGGGCTGGAAGTGGTCCTGTAATTTGGGCTGGAACATGTTCAGTAGCTTGTACTCTCACTGGAACAGGCTCTGTGACATGTACTGGAACAGGCACTGAGACTTGCATGGGAACAGACACTGAGACTTTCATGGGAACAGGCTCTGTGATGAGTATGGGAACAGGCTCTGAGACTTGCACTGGAACAGGCGCTGAGACATGTATGGGAACAGGCTCTGTGACCTTGATGTGAACAAGTTATTTGACCTTGACGTGAACAGTCTCTGTGGCCCTGATATGAACAGTCTCTGTGGGTCTGATGTGGACAGTCTCTGTGGCCTTGATGTGAACAGTCTCTGTGGTTTTGACAAAAGAGGGCTCTGGCTCTTGCTCGGTGACTCGGACAGGAGTGGGCTCTGGCTCTGGCCCGGTGACTCAGATAGGAGTGGGCTCTGGCTCTGGCCCAGTGACTCGGACAAGCACGGGCTCTGGCTCTGGTCTGGTGACTTGGACAGGAGCGGGCTCTGGCTCTGGCCCGGTGACTTGGACAGGAACAGAAATAAACTCCATGTGAGTGACTGTGGCTTGAACTGGACTGGGAACAGGGACAGGCTCCATGTGAGCGACTTTGACTGGAACAGGAGCGGAACTAGGAACAGGAACAAGCTCCGTGAGAGTGGCTTTGGCTGGAAAAGGAGCGAAAAAAAGCTGGGAAAAGCCACTCTTTCTATTGCCAGATGGTGGCACCATGCCTGAGTATCACTCTGGGCATATGTATATGATCATAACCAACATAACAAATAACCTGTCAAGTATGATCCAGCAATCCATGGAGAATTTATGACAATCCCTTCCTGTTTCCATGGCAAGACACAAAAATCAGTCTCACTATTTCAACACCTTACAAGATATCAAAAATCCCTTCACAAATTTAACTTCAGCAACATCTTGACATCACGTACACCAAATCTGATATGAATCTGATGAACTGTCCAGAAGGAGTACATTACAATGTAACACATTCCAAAATGCAAAAAACCCAAAATACCTTATTTCCTGTTGGTCAATGCTAATGCAATATAACTTTGTGTGTTGGCTAGACCCACAAACCAACACCATTTCATGCATGTATGTGAAACTACTATATGTGCCTGGAACAAGACTCAGTGTCATATAGTGGTCTACTATTATGTCACTATTTAATGGTAGTCAGTGGGCAACACACAAGGCCAAGCCTCTGTCCCTGAGTAACTGTCAGAAGCACTGACATGTATGCTGAATTTCATGAGCTTTTGCCAATGGGAACCATGAAAAAAACAAAAACAAAAAAACAACAAAACACAAAAAAAATCCTAATGGACGCAATAGAGTCCTGTGCATCTCCAGTGATCTTATAAACATCCTAAACCTACACTTACAAACTGTGGCTTTAGATGGCTTTAGACTGCTGTTGATACAAGCAATTTTGCTACAATGACTTGCAATTGCCCAGTTTTCCCTTAAGTCACCCAACAGTGAACAGTTGATAACTTCAACAAAATAGACTTCATGCTAAAACTATAGAGAATTTCTTGGCTACACAATTGTAATTGTTGCCCATGTAATACAGCAGTTACAGAAGGATTTTATTTGGAATCATATTATCTGATGTCACCCAAATGAGAATGGGTTCTCTTTTGAGTCTGCTTCTTCATTTGTTCCCCATGTCATCCTTTGCTATTTCATATGTTTAAAATATAAATATTTGAATACTGGAATTTATATTCTTTTAAAGATTTCAATTATTAAAAGCACTATACAAATAAAATTTTATGTTATATTTAATACCATATTGTTCCAAAATGTAACCACCTTGGCATTCCATACTTTGCTCCTGTAGAGTCATAATTGGTGAGTGGTAAATGTCTGTTGCATAAATTAATAATTTTGCATAAATTAATAAAACAAGACTTCCCATTGAAAATGAATGGGAATGAAACATACTATAAAGTCAAACATACTATAAAGTACAAAGCCATACCGACTTGGATGTCAGGTTAACAAGGTCCGCATCAGTCGTAGGGGGACCAGGGCATACTGGTGAAAAGTGAGCTACTGGAACAAGACACACCTGGACATTTACATTTATGACATTTGGCAGACGTCCTTATCCAGAGCAACTTACAAACATCTTATTTTATACAAGTGAGCAGTGAAGGTTAAGGGCCTTGCTCAAGGGCCTTGCTCAAGGGCCTAGCAGTGGTAGCTTGGCGGTGCTGGGATTTGAACTCACAACCTTCCGATCACTAGTCCAATATCTTAACCACAATGTTTATAACCACAAGGCCTCATCTGGCACATAGATGAGGCACACCGGAGTAATGTCAAGTGGAAAGCATTTCTGATTATGCCCCATCCCAGGGTGATAGGTACCCTCCAGAAATTGGGATCTTGATGGAGCATGAAAGAATAGGAGTACTGAATGTCCAAGCAGTTTCATTTGGTGGGCTAAAAGTGGCATGAGATGAGGCCTTGTTCATACAATCCCTATTAGCCTATTACCTTACGTTCCTATCTGTTCCTGACACAACACACCCGGGAATTTTCTCTTTTCTCTTATTCCTCTCTCATCATTAGCATTTCACTTCATCCAACAACAGGTAGTAAGGCTTTCCTCTTCTTTCTCCTTTTCTCCTCACCTCTAACTACCCGATATCAATGTCATTGACTTTAGGAGCAAGGGGCTCATAGATTTGGCTACAAGTGAGTGAAAATGTGTGTGAATGTATGATTTATATACATAAAATAATAGAGTATGAGTGGGGTTGTAGCAGTGCATTAGGTTTAGGCTGCCAGGAAGGGATAAAGAGAGGGAAAGTATATATGTGTTTGCAGGGATGCTTCAAGGCACTTTGGGGGCCCCAGGCAAAAAGGACCTGGAGGGCCCTACATCGAACCAAAAACTGAACCCCCCACCCCCACATCTGCACCCCCCAAACAGTTTTTTAACAAGATTATTTTTAGACAGTGCATACAGCGCATACACATAAACATTATAGTAACATTTGAATGCAACCCCCCACCATCATCCCATGCAAAACTTTTAAAATCAGTATAAATATATATGCAATTAAGAACACAATGTGAAAAATGTGTGTGGCCATCTTATAACTAATCTAATAAGGTATTTTGGAAGATGACACTATAAACAGCACATTGTGATAAATCCACCCTACCTTCATCTGTGCCACAGATCCTGTGGAAACATCTTTTGGAAGTGGGTATTTTAAATAAAGCACCTTGTTAAAGAAAGAAGAAAAGGTTGTATGTTGTTTATAGAATTTTAACACAGTTCACAACCACCAATGCTTTTAAGAAAAATCATTTAGCCAAATGGCAAAGTCCTAGCTCATGTTTATATTTTGTACACTGACTTAGTTGTGGCCTACATACGTCACACATTGAACATATTAAGCATATCTCATATCTGACAGAAGCTAACATAATTTTTCTTATTTAGCAGTTGAAAGAACAGTTTTTAGCACAGTTTACAATCACTAATGCTTTTAAGATATAAAAAAATCATTAACCTCCAGCTATTGGCAACATCTTAACTTATGTTAAAGTTTTATACACTGACCTGTACAAGCAGGAGAGCTACATATTATCAGCCATTCACATGTGACAGAAGGTCTACTAATAACTAGCTGTTATAGTTATCATTGCTTGACAACCAAACCATATTTCTACTGCTAGCCTACTACAAATTAAATCCTTGACATGATAAATTGATTCAATATAACAGATTCTCACTCAGCACCATCTCATTTTTTATTTTCCTCCCGTCTTGCCTTTGCTTTGTTTTCTGACTCCCTGAAGCATAGGTACGCTTCATATGTTGCTGCTCTGAAATCATGAACCTCTTGGCAGGCAGGGCAGCAAGTTAGTTGGTGGGTCCTCATTATTGGATTCCAAAGACAGTGTCATTGCAGTTTCTTCATATGATTTATCATAGAATTTAAAGGGGGGCTCATACAGTTGTCATTGCTGTGAATTAAGTACATGATTAGCCATTCCCAGGGGCCCCCTCTCAGCTTGGGGCCCTAGGAAATTGCTTGCTTTGCCTACCCAGTTTTAATGGCCCTGCGTGTTTGTCTGTTGCATATATGTGCCTGAAAAAAGCAAAAGTATAAGTAATAGTGGTGTGCTGCATATGAGCAATAGGTGTATTATTTGTTTAAAATTTAAGACAGTGTCTGTCTTAAAAAAGTTAGGAGAAAAGGTAGAAGAAATACAAGGAGACAAAAGCAGAATAAAACAGCACAAAAGTCTTATGTTGAAAGGAGTGTGGAGATAAAATTGTTTTGTGGAAGAGACTTGGAAGAAGACAAGTTGTGGGATGATTGTGTCAGGATGTTGCTGCTGGCGCTGCTGGTGTAGTCGCAGCATATTTAGACACAGACACAGGATCAGAACATGGAGGTAAGAGCAGTAATGTGTTTATTAAACACAATGACCAAAGGTACTTAAACGGCAGGCAGTAGAGTAATCCAATATACAAGCAAAGGGTTGAGCGATCGGTAAACAGAGTGTCACTGAAAATCCAAAGAGTGGTCAAATTAAACACAGGCAGAGTCAAACACTGATAATCAAACACGGTTGGCTGACAATACTAGGCTAGTCAAAATGCTTCGCAAAGTTGAAGCGCATTCGGCAGTCCATTTAAACACGAGCTGATTAGTCCATGAATGAAAGACACCTGCTTCCCTCTGATTGGCCTGTAGGCTGGGGAGAAGGTGCTCATGGGAGCTGTAGTCCATGTGGTCTCTGTCGTTATGCGGAAGCATGCTGCATGCGTGGCCGAGATTCAACGGCACGCAGTGCATGAATACGGGGTGATTCATGACAGAACAGCCCCCAAAGGCGATACTCCCGGAGCGCCACACAGGATCGTTTCTTGGAGGTCCTGGACCTGTAGGGGCAGGCGTGTAACTTGTTTCTCCCACGCTGAGATTTTGCCATGGTGAGGGCGTGGGTAGGAACTCAGGCAGGAACTTAGGGATTTGAGTTGGATCGGAGAGTCGCGCTGAGAGTTGAGCAGGCTCGGAGAGAAGCACTGAGAGTTGAGCAGGCTCGGAGAAACGCGCTGAGAGTTGAGCAGGCTCTGAGAGATGTGCTGAGAGTTGAGCAGGCTCAAAGAGATGCTCTGAGAGTTGAGCAGGCTCTGAGAGATGCGCAGACTCAGAGAGATGCGCTGAGAATTGAGCAGGCTCGGAGAGACACGCTGAGGCTTGAGCAGGCTCGGAGAGCGCGACAGGAACTTTGGTGCTCTTGACGTTCTCCACGGAGGATCCATCGATGTTGAGTGGAGAGTGGTAGCTCCATGCTCTTCTGAGTCAGCAATCATCTCTTTGGTTTTGTCCACTTTCAGAGACAGGTTGTTGACTTTGCAACAGTCCGTTAGCTGCTGCACCTCCTCTCTGTATGCTGACTCGTCGTTCTTGATGATGAGACCCACCACGGTCGTGTCATCGATGAACTTGACGATGTGGTTGGAGCTGTGGATAGCTGCACAGTCGTGAGTCAGCAGAGTGCACAATAGTGGACTGAGCACACAGCCTTGGGGGGCCCCAGTGCTCAGTGAGGTGGTGCTGGAGATAATGTTCCCAATCCTAAATGACTTAGGTCTCTCAGTCAGGAAGTCCAGGATCCAGTTGCAGAGAGAGGTGTTCAGACCCAGCAGGCTCAGCTTCCCAATCAGGTGCTGAGGAATAATCATGTTGAATGCTGAACTGAAGTCTATGAACAGCATTCGTACACAGGTGTCCTTATTTTCCTGATGTGTGAGGGCCAGATGTAGGGTGGTGGCAATGGCATCATCCATAGACCGGTTGGGGAGATGCAACTGCAGGGGGTCCAGTGAGGGAGGCAGCAGGGTCTTGATGTGCCTTATGATGAGCCTCTTGAAGCACTTCATCACGATGGGTGTGAGTGCAACGGGACGATAGTCATTGAGGCAAAACACTGAAGACTTCTTTGGCACTGGAACAATGGTGCTGGCTTTGAAGCACTTAGGGACGACAGCAATGCTCAGGGAGATGTTGAATATGCCAGTGAGAACAGCTGCCAGTTGGTCTGCACATTCTCTGAGCACTCTCCCAGGGATGTTGTCTGGTCCAGCAGCTTTCCGTGGGTTAATTCTGCGAAGAGTTTTCCTCACATCAGCAGTGGTCAGTCGCAGCACCTGGTCACTGTGAGAAGGGGTGGTCTTCCTCGCTGTTACGTCGTTCTGTGCGTCAAACCATGCAAAGAAGTTGTTAAGCGCATCAGGTAGGGAGGCATCACTGTCACAAATGGTTGTAGTTGTCCTATAGTCAGTGATGGCCTGGATGCCCTGCCACATCGCATGTCGTGCCGCGTGTCAGCTGTTCTGAAAGTGGCTGTGGATTCTCTGGCCGTGTGCAAGCTTTGCTGCTCTGATGGCCCGAGACAGTTTGGCCCTTGCTGTTCTTAGGGCCGCCTTGTCACATGCTCTGAAGGCGGAGTCACGGGCCCTCAGCAGCTCACGCACCTCTGCAGTCATCCATGGCTTCCGGTTTGAGCATGTAGTGATGGTCTTGGAGGCAGTGACATCATCTACGCACTTGCAGATGTAGCTGGTCACTGATGATGTGTACTCCTCCAAATTGGTGTTGTCACCTTCGGTTGCAGCCTCCCTGAACATATGCCAGTCAGTGTGCTCAAAACAGTCCTGAAGAGCAGAAATGGCTCCTGCAGGCCAGGTTCTCACCTCCTTCAGAACCGGTTTGGTGCGTCTGATGAACGGTCTGAATGCTGGCATTAGCATAACAGTGATGTGGTCTGAGTAGCTGAGGTGGGGGCGGGGCTCCATGCGGTATGCTCCGGGAATGTTTGTGTAAACAAGATCCAGTGCGTTTGCCCCTCTTGTTGCAAAGTCCACATACTGATGGAACTTTGGGAGCACTGACTTGAGATTTGCATGGTTGAAATCTCCGGCGATGATAAACAGTCCATCGGGGTGTGCATTCTGTGGATTGCTAATTGCCCTGTACAGCTCACAGAAAAAGCTCCTTAGCTTTAGCGCTGGGGGGAATGTACACTCCAACAATGAGCACAGAGGTGAATTCCCAGAGTAAATAAAAAGGTCTGCATCTAACTGCCACAAACTCCACAAGCGGTGAGCAGTAGCTGGATACTAGCACAGAGTTCTTGCACCATTCCGTGTTAATATAAATACACAGGCCACCACTGCGAGTCTCACCACACACAGGTTCTTTCCTGTCGGCACGAAACACAGTGAGCCCGGCTAGCTGAATAGTGGCATCCGGAACTCTGTTGCTGAGCCATGTCTCCATGAAAACAAAGACGCAGCAACCTCTATACTCGCACTGGGTAGTCTGCTGGAGTCGGATATAGTCCAATTTATTGTCCAGATAGCAGACATTAGAAAGTGTTATGGATGGTATAGCCTGCCGGCTAGGACTAGCTCTTAGCCTAGCACGGACCTCCGCCCGCTTGCCGCGCTTCCGCTTCCTCGCACACCGCTTTTGGCAGACCCTCCCCCGGCCCCTGGCATTAGGCAACGCCGAGGACTGGAGGCCTGGTTTCCGCAGCAACCCGAGGATGCGTAGCTTTTCCAAGAGGTCATCCTGAATGTCGCATTCCTTAATGTCCAGTAATGTTTCTCGTGGGTAGACATGAACACCATTTGTTTCAGTGTCCATGTGCTGTCGGAGTTACGCCAAGAAACAAATAGCACAAAAAAGCACCATTACGGATCCGGAGTGGCCGCTGCATGCTACTGCCGCGCTGCCATCTTGGATCTTGGCTGTGTGCTTAGGGTTGTTGTCCTGCTGAAAGATGAACCGTCGCCCCAGTCTGAGGTCAAGAGCACTCTGGAGCAGGTTTTCATCCAGAATATGTCTGTACATTGCTGTACATCTTTCCCTTTATCCTGACTAGTCTCCCAGTTCCTGCCGCTGAAAAACATCCCCACATCATGATGCTGCCACTACCATGCTTCACTGCAGGAATGGTATTGGCCTTGTGATGAGCGGTGCCTGGTTTAGATTAATCTGGTGCCAGATTAGATATTTTCTGTATATCAATGTGCATCTGACCCAGCTCATAGGATAAAGCCCTAATTTAAACATTAAATCTCTAGCCAAAAGGTTAAATGGAGAAGATGGAATTGCAACAAAATGGTGAGCTAAGAAAATTGTCAGGTTCTCAGCAGACCGAATTCGTAGTGGATGACTCTTTGGACAGTGTACTGGAACCTCATCAATTCTCACATAGTATACGGTTGCCACCGAAAAAGAACCTGAATAAATCTTGGTGTTTCATAGTGTTCATCGTCCATGTATCAACAAGAAAACAATACAGTTGGATATCAATCAAAAGTTCAACAGTTCAACAAATTGTAAGATTTGATTCAGGTTCAATCTCTATCAGGCTCAGCAACCGTCTCTCTCCCTCTTCTTCCGTGTGACAAGCACAATTGGAGAATGAGCAAACAGACACAGGATTGTGTTAAACACAGTCTGAATTTACTACAGGAAATCTAGAAGTACTTATACATAAAGAGTACATTCTCAAGAAAATAGATAAACAGAAGGACAGCTAAGCAGCTGGCGATATATACAAGATAAACAAAATAAAAACAAGTGAAGTCTGTTCTTCATGATAGCTTATCCCAGAACACTAACCAAGAACATACAGAGAAGAAACAACAGAGAGGCCTCTAACAGGAGAGAAAACTAGTAATATAAATTGAAGGAACAAAATGTAGCATTCTCAATTATAGAAAATGAAGTTCAGGAACAAGATTTTGATCTTACACCTCTCATGTTCTCAGGGATTACGATTTGGTTGCCTCTTAGGAGCAGTCCAATTACCTTATTAATTACCCGCGTTCTTTAATATATGTGCTGCTTGCAACACCACACTCTTCATATGCTGCGGCCAGCCGTTGTTGATGTAATTGAGGATTCACAAAATTTACATGTTTTACATCTAATAGACTTCTACTAGATAATGGAGCAGATCTGGAGGGTTCTCAGCATAGAATGTTTTGGTAAACTGGGATGTTTGGATGCTGACTCCCCCCCCGACTCTCAAACATTCACTCAGGTTTGTTCACGGTGGAGTGGCTGATCGCCTTATGTCCCAGGGGGCCCTCATTTCTGTGTTACCTTCTGGCTCTCCCTTTTAGTTATGCTGTCATAGCTAGCCTTCCCGGAGTTCCTGCTTGCACTCAGCACACAATATACTCTGTTCCTTACCGTTAGGTGACAATGAGCATACCTAACAATCTGCTTTTCCTCTTCTCTCTCCCTCTCTCTCTGTCTTTATGTCTTTCTGTCTGTCTGTCTGTCTGTCTGTGGAGCTGCACATGCTACTCCTGAGATATATGCACATGGTACTCCAGTGATCCTGACCCATTCTGCTTTCCAGACCTGCCTGATCAATCCGGGTGTCCTACTCCTGGTTGGAGTCATCACTTGGAAACCACTTGCTCCTGTTGAGGATGGCACCATATGAACTGCCTCAACATGCACCTAGAACTGTGAAGATGGCATTGGACTGCTGTTGACAAGAGTGGTTCTGCTACAATGGCATAGGATTCAAATCACCACTTGACCCTATTATTAAAGTGTGTTAGTTTTAATTGCACTATAAATTGCGAAACAAATGAGGATGGGTTCCCTTTTAAGTCTGGTTCCTCTTAAGGTTTCCTCCTTTTGTCATCTCAGGGAGCTTTTCCTTGCCACCGTCCCCATCGTGATTAAAAGTGATTTAAAAAGTTCTAAGCAGCAAACAATGTACATACTCCTGTGCTCCCGACAAGATACTCTTGTCACCTTGAGTTTGTCTGAGTGACCCATATGGTTGACATGAGCATTTGATAGTATTTTCATGCTGTGACAGATTATCTGATAAATGTCACTAATGTAGTAATTAGTGAACTACTATGTAATTACGCCTAATTAAATAAAATATATCAACCGCAACTACCTCCCGCAAAGCACGCCGGGAAAAACCCCGCCTATCGCGGAAGCATCGTTAGCAAGGCAGTTACAATATCTTTTCAAAACATGTGTTGTAAATAAATGTAATATTTCAATATTATATAAATGTTGTATCTATATATTACATTTTTATAAATATTATATTTATATTATTATTATTATTATTATTATTATTATTATTGTTGTTGTTGTTGTTGTTGTTGTTGTATATTTATATTTATATTATATTTATATATTATTATGTAAAAAATTATCACCAATTCATTATCATGGCCTATAGTGAAAAAATGCATTCACTGGGTGGAAATTTTGTCATTATTTTGTCTTTAAATCAGAAAAGGGGAACATCACAGTGCAGTGCAAGTTAAGCCTTCCAGCTGAGAAAATGCTGTTATTGTCCACATGTTTGGTACTGAGGTAATCCAAAAGTAACAAAAAGTTATTAGTTTTAGCAGGTAACTAGTAATTGTATCAACACAACCCTGGTGTGATAAAAGTCGCCAGCTGCACAATTTTCCTCTAGAAGGATCTGCCAAAATCCAGTTTCTGCATCTAAGCTGGTGAATACTGTACTCCCAGCTAGCTTGGTGAGTATGTCATCCAAGATTCCACACATATTCTTATTTTGCCTTTTTTAATTACTGGGTGCACACCATTCTGTTGGGTCAGTTACACCTAATAATACACCAGTTATACTTAATGACTCCCTTCATTTTAACTTGTCTTCTACTTTAGGAAGTAGAGGAATGGGAACTCTCTGTGGTGTGGCTACACTGTAAGGTTGTGCTCCTTCTTTGAGGGTATTTTAACTGGTTTGCCATTTAGTATGCCCACACCACTAGACAAAAAGATCTCTCTGATGCACTTGATGAAGTCTAGGTTGGTTGCTACAGCTCTACTAAGAAGGTTTTCTGAATTGGTTTTAACCACCCCCACTTGGAAACAGCAGTTTCTAATTTAGCCATCAATGCGGTCTTTAATAAGCTAAAAACTGCACCCTTGTGGGCTTTGTTGCATGTGTTTAACTACACTGAGTCAAGTCTTTTCCTTTAGGCCTTCTTGCATAGCCTCCAACATCACTGTTGTGTCTGTACAGGAGTCAATTTTGAATGAGACGGGTGTGCCTGCTATGGTTAGGGTAGTATACCATGGTGGCTTGTCTTATTCAAACATTGTTTTTTTATGCCTGGTTTCTGTCCATTAACTCACCCCAAAGACATGCCCGTCATCATAGTTTTCTGTATAAGCTTCAGTCATTTCTTGCAATGTGTCAGGACCTGCTCCTCATGGGACACACGAGTGCGCCCGATGAACTTGGCCGCTCGAGTAGTGCTTTTGATCTCTCCGTTGCATGTAGCGCGGAAGCGCGCCTGTTTTTGGATTAATCTCTGCATGTGTACCTTTTTGTATCTTTGCTTCGTGTGTATATAGTGTATATAGTGTCTATTGTAGAGAGCGAGTTCCAATCCGATGAAATTACCACGGCGGAGACAGGAGGTATGGTGCAAAAGGTGAAAAAGTCTGTATTTATTACATGCCAAATAAACAAAAGAAAAAACAGTCCAATCCCAAATAGTCCAACTGAACAAAAGAAATAACTTCCATGTTGGTGCGGTGCTTGGTGTGAGGAATTCCCTATATTCGCGGTCCAGGAAGTGGCAAGAACATGGGGAAATAGAGTAGCTCTCAGCATGGTCCTGTTGGTCTGTTACGAGGAGTCTGCTCACAAGACAAAACATCAAAAATGGCTTATAGCATTTCGCTCACACGCACTCACCCTCACCTTGGTGTGCGCCTTCTATGGGAATGTTGGCGTTCCGACGAGATGTCATCACCTGGGATTCCTGGCGGGGAGGAGCGCGGAAGTGCGAGGCGACAGCCACAAACGCCATGCTATATAATAAACTCAGAATGAGTTTCACTATGTTGTCTCCTCACCTGTACTTGTGTCCCACTAAAGACGTGACAGACTGCTTCGCCTGACCAAGGACACAGTGGGAGAATGGGAAGATGGCCGAATACACAACATGCCCTCCTTCTTTCTTCAGAAGGTGGGATTTGGCATCCCAGCACCCTATGACGGAGTAGAATATCCTCCAGGCGGATTTCTGCTCCAATGCCAGTTCTTTTTTGAGGACCTGCTGGATAGTAAGCCCGCGGATGATATCTGGGTACTGTATATGATACGATGGCTCACTCTACCTGCACGCCTGTTTGCAGAGGAGATGAGAAGAACTGAACATCCTTATTTGCTATAGGATGAGACTATAGGATTTGCTATAGGATAGAGACTTTGGGAAGGCACTCGGCATCTTCCATAATGGTTTTAATCAGGAAGCAACTGCTGCAGAGCCCCCTCCAGTGCCGAAAAAGGAGCCAACCACTCCAGAGCCCCCTCCAGTGGCGAAAAAGGAGGCTACTGCTCCAGAGCCCCCTCCAGTGGCGAAAAAGGAGACAACCGCTCCAGAGCTCCCACCAGTGGCGAAAAAGGAGGCAACCACTCCAGAGTCCCCCCAGTGGCGAAAAATGACGCTACCACTCCAGAGCCCCTTCCAGTGCTGAAAAAGGAGGCAACAGTTCCAGAGCCCCCTCCAGTGGCGAAAAAGGAGGCTACCGCTCCAGAGCCCCCTCCAGTGCCGAAAAAGGAGGCAACCGCTCCAGAGCCCCCTCCAGTGGCGAAGAAGGAGGCTACTGCTCCAGAGCCCCCTCCAGTGGCAACAAAACAGGCAATCATTCCAGAGCCCCCTCCAGTGGCGAGAAAAGAGGCCGACGGGGAGGCTACTGCTCCGGAACCCATGTCCAAGCCCGAGTCCGAGCCAGTGCCAAATTCAAGTCCATGTCCAAGCCGGAATCCAAGTCCGTGCCGGAATTCAGGCCAAAATCCAAGCCTGAATCCAAGTCCAAGTCTGAGTCCGAGCCAGCACCAGCACCAAAATCCAAGTCCAGATCCAGGCGAAAGTCCAAGTTCGCACCAGAGTCCGAGTCAAAGTCCAAATCGGTGCCAGAGTCAGAGCCCAAGTCTGCACCAGAGCCAGAGTCCAAAGCCAAGTCAAGTTTCAAGTCCACGCCAGAATCCAAGTCAAGCTCCAGGCCCGCGCCAGAGTCCAAGCCAAGGTCCAAGTTCAAGTTTACACCAGTTCCTAGTACCGCTCCTGTTCAAGCCAAAGTTGCTCACAAAGAGATAGTCCAGTTCATGGCCACAGAGACTGTCCAGTTTGTGGCAACAGAGACTGTCCAGTTCATGGCAACAGAGACTGTTCAGTTCGTGGCCACAGAGACTGTCTACTTCATGGCCAGAGATACTGCTCATGTTAAGGAGACTAACATTCAAGTCTCAACACCTGTTCCAGTGAAAGCACAAGTTACAGAACGAGATACGTTCTAAGTTACGTTCAAACGAGAGCACAAGTCAGAGAACCTATTCCAACTCCCATCATTGTTCCAGTACTCATCACAGAACCTGTTCCTATACAAGTCAAAGTTCCAGTACACATCCTAGAACCTGTTCCAGTGAAAGCACAAGTTACAGAACTTGTTCAAGCGAGAGCACAAGTCAGAAAACCTATTCCAGCACCCATCATTGTTCCAGTACTCATCACAGAGCCTGTTCCTATACAAGTCACAGTTCCAGTACACATCTCAGAACCTGTTCCAGTAAGAGCACAAGTTACAGAGCTCATTCTAGCAAGAGTGCAAGTCAGAGAGCTTGTTCCAGTACTCGTCACCAAGCCTGTTTCTGTACCAGTCCCAGTACGTCAAAGAGCCTGATCCTCTCCCAGTCCCAGAGCATGCTACAACTACGACGGACGTCACTGAGCATGCTACAGCTATAGCGGACATCACAGAGCCTGCTACAGTGGACATCGTAGAGCTTGTTCCTCTCTCAGTCACAGAGCCTGTTCTTCTCTCAGTCACAGAGCCTGCTACAGCAGACGTCACAGAGCCTACTACAGCAGACATCACAGAGCCTGCTACAGCAGACGTCACAGAGCCTACTACAGCAGACATCACAGAGCCTGCTACAGTTCTAGAGGACATTACAGATCCTGTTCCTCCATCAGCCACCGAATCTGTTCCTGCTACAGTTACAGCAGACATCATGGAACCTGTTCCAGTAGTAAAACTCTCCAAGCCTGGACCTGGTCCTGTCACAGCTCCAGCCGCAGAACCAGTTCCAGTCAGTCTCAGAACCTGCTCCAGTTCCAGTCACAGTCCCGGAAATTGCTCCAGTTCCAGTCACAGTCTCGGAACCCGCTCCAGTTCAAGTCACAGCTCCATTTCCAGTCTCGGAGTCCATTCCAGTCTCAGAGACCGTTCCTGTCACGGCTCCAGCTCCAGTCACAGAGTTCGTTCCCATCACACCTCCAGCTTCAGTCTCAGAGTCCATTCCTGTCACAGCTCCAGTCTCAGAGTCCATTCCTGTCACAGCTCCAGACTCAGAGTTCATTCTTGTCACAGCTCCAGTCACAGAGCCAGTTCCTGTCACAGACACTGCTCAAGTCAAAGAGCTAGTTCCTGTCACAGATGTCGCTCAAGCCACAGAACCTGCTCCTATTCCAGACAAGCCTAAGTTCCTGCCTGAGTTTCTGTCTGAGCAAAAATTCCGCGTGGGGGTTCCTGGTGATATGCCTGAGCCTACGGGTCCAGGACCACCGTGGGAAAGCCGTGTTAGGTGCTCCAGATGTAGCGCCTTTGGGAGGGGGGGTTCTGTCAGGACCCGCTCCTCATGGCACACGTGAGTGCGCCCGATGAACTTGGCCGCTCGCGTAGTGCTTTTGATCTCTCCGTTGCGTTTAGTGCGCACTTTCGCATTGTGGTGGACTACGGAGGACTACAGTTACCATGAGTACACACTCCCAGTGACATCATGTGACCTGTAATTGGATGCATCTGCATCCAATCCAGAGACAATCAGGCGGTGTTTAAAAGGACTCTCATTTGGACTTCGAATTTGCAAAGCATTAGTTTAGCCGACGGACGCTATTGCCGAGCCTTATACCCGTGATTGCTTTTCTGTGTTTTGCCCTCTGTTTCTGTTTTCTGCTTTTTGTATTATCTTTGCTGTACTGTTTGCCAATCGACTGACCCTGTGCATGTTTTTGGATTACTCTCTGCATGCCGCTTTTGCACCTTTGCTTCATGTGTATATAGTGTATATTGTGTGTATATAATAAACTCAGAATGAGTTTCACTATGCCATCTCCTCACCTGCACTTGTGTCCCACTAAACCCCGCAGACGTGACACAATGGTGCATGTCCTTTTTCATGTTTTTTGTACATTTTTGTTGCAAGCCTTTTAATTTTCTTTCTGAATGATTTATTGTCATCCACTCAGTCAGAGCTGCTAGTGCATCCATGTTCTGACTTTTCTTAGATCAAAGTCCTTTTCATGTCTCATCTATTTGTTGAAAATGAAATCATTCAGGGGCCACACATCTGCTCTTCTTTCTTAGTTCCAAAATCACAACTTTCTGCTAACTCATCTAGCTGTCAAATGCCTCAACACTCTTACTGGGGTTTTGCATTCAAGTGAAACTTAGGTTGCTCATAGATAACATTGTGCTTCATCAAGAATTTCACTTTCAGCACAACAGCAACCCAAATCATACATCCGAAACAACAAAGGAATGGCTTAGCCAAAAGAAGATCAATGTTTCTGAAAGGCCTAGTCAGAGCCCATACGAGAATCCAACTATATATTTGTAGGGTGACCTGAACTGGGCTGTGCACAGGAAATTCCTTCACAATTTGACAGATCTAGAATGTGTTTGCAAGAAAAATTAGGGAAATATTCCCAAGTCAAGATGTGCCATGCTAATACCTAATAGACAAAAACCTGCTGTCTGTAAACTATATATATCCACTGCATAAACACAAATCAGCCATAACATTAAAACCACTGGCAGGTGAAGTAAATAACATTGATTATCTCATTACAATGGCAAATGTCAAGGTGTGGGATATATTAGGTAGCAAATGAACAGTCATTTCTCACAAGTTAATGTGTTCGAAGCAGGAAAAATGGGCAAGCCTAAGGATCTGAGCAACTTTGACAAGGGCCAAATTGTCTATATGACTGGATCAAAGCATCTTCAAAATGTGAGGTCCTATTGGCTGTTCCCAGTATGCAGTGGTTAGTACTTACCAAAATTGGTCCAAGAAAAGACAACCTGTGAAATGGTGACAAGTGCATGGGGAGTGAAAGCTTGCTCAAGTCTCTAGTGAACGGTCACCTAATGTTCTTTACTGCTTTTTGCATTATGGAACTACAACCAGACACTTTCTAAGTCACAGTAATAATGACCAATTTGACACCGTGCTCAGAACATTCAACAATTTAATTTGCTAATGTGTCAATTTACTTGTGGTTTTAATCTGCACCAAGAAATTCACAAGCCTACTACTTCTCCTTTAACTAGGAGTCGGCGTGGCAGACTACCAACGTTAAAAGTGCATGGTGCCACCTACTACGGAGAGTGTGTAACATCAAGTTCACAAAATCTAATATTAGAGGGCTAAAAATATTTCAGAAATAAAAAAAATAATAAAATCATCATTATTATTATTTAGGATTGAAATTTAAGTGAAGATGTGTACCCCTAAAGAATCACTACATACGTACATGAAGCTATAAAGCCAACATTTTGAAAATGCCCTTTGCCTTTATTTTACTCACATATATTACAGTTAACATACCAGCAATTTACTGGTCAGTTTGCACTTACAAAGACAAATAGCGATTTCAGGGACGCACTTCACCCGCATTGGATCATTTATTAGGCAACATGCTGGAAATCCACAGATGACAAATGCATGATTGACTAAACTCACCAATCAGCAATAGATGGGCGTGGATACGCACATCTAATTGCCAGTTTTATTTTACAGTCAGTGTCTGTTAGCACTTGAATACAAACACTATACCTGGATCTGCCTAGAACAGAAACAACAAAAAAGACTAAGCTCACATAAAAAATAAAAAAAATCTGGAAGTTGTTCAAAAATACTAAAATACTAGTTGTAAAAGATGCACAAATACAAGTTAATAAACTTTAGAAGGTGTTCTTGATCTTGGCAGCTACAAGAACCAGGATCTCTCCGATCTTTTTCTGCCAGTTGAGAATGTGTTTGGATTCAGTACACCACAGCTCTCCATGCCGGGGTTCAGAGTTTTCACAGCGTTTTTTCACCTCCTCCTGCTGCTCCTGAAGGAGATGGAGAGAGAGCAGAAATTTCAGGACACTTGTATTAGTGATGACTTGATCACAATTACTTGTTTGCCTAGCATGGCCAGATCATTAGAGAAATTTTATGATACGTTAAGAAATGTGAATGAAGTTTTGATCTTCTCATCTCATAAAGTGATATTGGCATGAGTTTAAAAATACATTAAAGTTCAACATGTAAGCACATGTCGAATAAACAGAAGTTACAGGTGTGTCGACATTAAATAAAATGTCTGTGCAAATCAACTTTGCATAAATAAGGAAAAAATGTGGGAGTTTATGTGGTGGTAGAACTGCATCTATTCATCTTCACTTGTCTGTGTGGGCTGCTTGGAATCATTTTTATTTACTCCCACTATTTTGCTACTGCTATTTAAATCAGGTAACAAGCAAGTTCTCAACAAGAGCCATTCCTGTCAAAGCTTTTAAAGCTGTTGGTATTGACCTTTGTGGATCAATGGTGTAATGCACTACCAAGGAACACTTCTAAACATTAAACTTTATATAGAACATTTGTGAAAATCATTTTACAAGTCAAACTATTTTCTTTTTTCATACTAAATTGACCAGCAGCCAATCAATCAACACAAATGTGTGTTGCAAGTAATTGTGTTACACGGAACTTTTTTAAAAAACACATTATGATAGATCATATGTTCTGCACTAACATTAACATGCACTGAGACAGCTGAGCAGTTAAAAGTACCTAATGGTATGAATAAAACTTTATTTGATTTGTGTTGAATTTAACAAATCAGACAAACTGCACCTCTGAAAACAAATGTTTGATGATCAACGATGAGAAATGGAGATCATTAATATGCTGCTATTGATATCCACAGGAGGGGTAAAGGCATATTTCTTGGCAATAAAATATGGAAGACCAATTATAGTCTACAACCCTGTCACAGAATAACTGTTGAGTAGCAGCAGGGTCTTAGATGCTATACTAATGAGATGTTTTTGCTTCTACTTTTCTTTTTTTTTTTAAACTTATTTTATTTATACAAGTAACTTGCAAAATACATTAAACATTAAAACCTATAAACTTATTTAATTTCTTAATAGAAATATATGATTGAATTCATTCAGAGTATTGAATGCATTCCATTTCAGAATCTCTCAGAACCTAGATGCATTTGTTTTATCCACAACAGCACTGCAAATCAGGCACATGAGAGACATGGATTGAGATCTACAGGCTTACCTCTGTTCCATGTTGTAGCTCAAATTTGTAGAAAAAAGCCCATGCATCACCCAGGTCTGGCTCAATCTTCACTGTACGCAGGAACCATTCTCTAGCTTTAGTTATTTTTCTCTCGCTCCAGAATAACCTATGGATCACAAACCACGTGAGCCTCTTTAAAATTAGGCATAACATGAAGCATGGCCAAAATCTGGTATGATCTGGAAAATTATCAACACCATTTGCACATGCTAAATTCATTATGAAAGAGTCGCTTTTCAGTGTGATCAGTATTTTTTTTTTAATAAAAGAGTAAGGCAGGCATAATATATGGAGTCTTACTTTGCAACAGCCAGTAAAACATGAGGATCATGCTCGCATTTCTTCAGGGCATCAACACTCTTGGTCTTTCTCTGTGGTCTAGCCTCTAAGAGAACAGCCTCGGCCCAAAGGATTCCTGTTAGAGTAAGCAAAGGGCATCTTTGAGTGCTTTCAGGCTACATTCACACCGCCATGCTGAAGCGACTCAAATTGACTCTGAAGAGACTCTGATTTTTTGCCTTAACATGACACAGATCTGATCTTTTCAGGGCTGTGTGGACATGCAAATTCGATCTTTTAAAATCAGATATGAGTCACTTTCATATGTGGTCCTAAATCTGATACTTATCCGATTTGTGGCCATGTGACCTGAATAAGAACACTCAGATTGGAATTTGTGTGGCTTTTTGCCTATATGCATGTGCTGCAAGTGTCCTCATCAGCCAGCACATGCTGATATGCACATATCACTTTGCACATGCGTGCCGTTTCGGAGGACAGGTGCATTCCCATTAAAGTCAGATACAGGTCACTTGTAATTATGAATGTGAGCCATCATGATAGCTAATCTAATCTGAATTACACAGCATTTAGTCAGTTTGAATCAAACTCTTGTAAACCTACAAAAAGTTTTCCCCTTTGGTGCATTACATTTAGGCAAGTGAGAACACAGGACTTGCACTCAGGTACAAATCAAAAACAGTCAATGCCAGTCCGAGAGAAGTTCTCAGTCTTATTACAGTTGAGTCACAATTGTTGAAAAACCCAATTGCGGGATGTCACCAGACATGCTGTGCATTTTGGCTAGCTGATCAAATGAACTGCAGTGACTTTTTAGGTGTTCTGGATATTTAGACTGATAAACAAAAAGAAGAAAAGAAAAAAAACGGTGGATGCACATATGACGTATTTATATAATAATATAATATAATAATATATAGTTATTTATATAATTATCTAGTACTTCATATATTCATACAGTATATAAATTTTTTGCTTTTTGTTTACCAATACTGTAAAATTTGCTTTATATTGGACATATATCTATTTCTCAAGAAATGAATGAAAAAAAGATAAAAGATTAAAGAATTCTCACTTTGAATGGGTCAGAGAACCAATAAAACTTTTTTTTTTTTTAAACATATTTTACATATTTTAATATATTCTCATAAATCTTGCAGAAAGGGACCATCTGAAAAGTACACAGATAAGCATATAAGATTTTTCCTAGACTATAGTAGTATACCTTGCAGGATATGTCATATACTATTAGAGTATGGGTGGGATTTATGACTTAGAGTTAAGAAATATTGCAAAAATGTGATGGTATGAGCACAAAAATAAAATAATATAAATACAGAAACTCCAGAAATATCACAAACAAATTCAGGCTTGGGGAGTAACAGAACACATGGAACGGTATAACATAATTAGGTTCCAAAAAAAGGGTAACTATTCCATTATAGTTATAGGAAAAAAAAGCTGTAATCAGATTACTGATACATTTAGTAAAAACGGGGATAATTTACAGGATTACAATTTTAAAATGCATAAAGACAGAAACAACATCAATAAAAACTGACAATTTAATTATTAGTTCAACTGAGTTCCGGACGCCGTTATTCAGCTAGCCGGGCTAACTGCGTTTCGAGCCGACAGGAAATCAGCTCTGTGCGGTAAGACTCGCGGTGGTGGCTTGTGTGTTTATAT
>JAQQZR010000015.1:14279100-14290947 GCA_030068235.1 Notoglanidium macrostoma | reverse complement strand
TATATATATATAAAAATTCTAAAGTGAGATCTTTAAGGTTGATCAATCTCCATACATCAATAAAGCCAAGATCTTCCACCAGCCGATGTATAATGCATGTGGATCCATTGGAACTCTTCTGATGTAGGTTGAGCAATCCAGCACACTTGATTTAATCTTGAACTTGATTAAAATCTCATTGCCAACATCATTTATATTGCAAAGGATTACCTCCATTGATTTTAGCTTCCACACATATAAACCTTCCCTCCACATCTTTATGTTGACTCAATAGTAAGAAAATGAACTTATGAACCAAGACGGCAACCCCACGTTTGTGACTTGCTAGCTGACCCACCCAGTTCCTTTAAAGTTTATCAGCTTCATTAGCTATCAAATGTACTTCTTGAAGAAATGGCACATCAGCATTTTGAGACTTAATGTAACAAACATTTCTTCCTTTTAGCAGGATTAGACAGGCCATTCACATTCCAAGTTATTACGTTAAGGTTATTCGCCATTCTTACCCTGTTGTCTACTGACAAATAAACTTTCCACATTTGAAAATGTACATGGGCTCATCAAAGAGATATAAAATTCGGTCCTTTCAAACAAATCACAATAGCTATATGCTGGTGTAAAACACAGGTCTGTGCAAAACACAAAAATAGAACCTGAACAAAGTTTATAGAAAAAAATTCTAATACTGAACACTGAACAGAGAAAAACTTTGAGACGGTCACACCGTCTTCACCCATTAACCAAACAGAACCCATTCTTGACTCCCTAACTCTATTGGTCTTTGAGGCACAACCAGTGCTTGTTCCCACAAATCTCCCAAATCATTAAATCACACTGTCTTCCTTAAATGTTATTACTCCACAATATCACTCAGATGTTACTGCTGAAACTTTAATTCATATACCCTCTTTAAATAAGAAAAGGAAACATTTATAAAAATAAAGGGGGGAAAACATAAGCCATTTCACATAGACCCTCCCACACAAGGTACCATTGTTGATAACCCAAATCTTATCTTTTTAAGGATTACAAGCCTTGCTCCAAAGGTCATATAACATCCAGGGTTCGTAGTGAATATGTTTATACTCAAACAAAAGAACTGCGGGGGGGTCGACTCTAGGGGGTCCTATTCCTGATTGTGGCAGGCATATCAGGCATACCTGTTAATGACATGATGTATTGATGTCATCCAGATGTAGTAGTTATACTTGCGGCTTCTGTGTGATAAGTTTCACCACTTTACATGGATCTTCAAAACAACTCTCTTCCCTCCATGTGAAATGAACAGTCACAGGATAAGTCAGTGTAAATCTGATGTCAAGGTTATGAAGTTTTTTCCTGACATCGGCAAACCTTCTCCACCACTTCTTTTGTCATGTCAGGGAAGAATTAAATTGTACAACTGTTCCAGATGATCCCTGTCTTGTCTCAATATCTCTGTCTAGCACTGAGCTCCCTCTCCCTCTGACTTGCTCTTTTCAAAGCACTCCATCACACCAACAAAGCGAAGGTTGAGTGGTCTATCACTGTTTCTCAGACAGTTAATAAGCAGTAGACAGAAGGTCTCTTAAAAAAAAGAGGAAATGTGAACAAACGTGACTCAAGTTTTCATATTTTTAAAAGTCCTTCTCATGTCTTAACTGAACATATTACTGTTACAATGTTCACTCAACTCATTTAATACTGCAGGGTGAGACCACAGAGGACAGTCCCTCAACTTCAGAGGCACCTTTTGGCCCACTCTTTAAAATTTATCAGAGGAACCAGCCTGATTTGAAATCAGCAGTTGAAGGAGGAAGAGTATGCCTACATGGCAAAGTAGTGCACTTCAATTGATTCCAACATGCTTACCTAGTGAAAGACTCATGAGTCTGTTTTCCTAATCTAGTCATGTTGGCAAAATGTTACCTGGCTGTATCTGCCACCTCAGTCCCCAGCGAGAGATTTTTCTCTATGGCAGGTGACGGTTACTGCCAACATTACTGCCCTCGCTTCTGACAATGCGGACAAACTTTTTTTTTTTTTTAAGAAAAACCTGAAAATAGGATGAAGCTTGAGTACCTACATAATTGAGTAGTACATAATTGCCTTACAATGGTCACAAGTTAGTCACAAATGTGATACCATGCCCCTAAAGGCACAGATTTCTTTATCATCTTATAATTTATTACACTGAATTGAATTTGTATTTTCATTCCAGATGATGTTATTCAGTTCTGTATCACCTTTTATTTTGAATTAGCACTAGGCTGAAGCAATTTAAACAAACATTACATTATTTATTTTTTAGTATTTTCGCAGCATAAGAAATTTTCAGTTTAGGAGCCAATTGTGACCTTTTTGTTTGACATCAGCAATCATAAAAAAAATGGCCTATGGGAGAGTGAAAGCTCACGATTTACATTTAACTGCATAATATGGTACAATATGAAAATGTTTGATTCCCTTATTTTTATAATGAAGTTACCAAAGTTGCCAGTTGGCAAAAGTGTTACTGGCTGCACCTGCTATCTCAGTGCCCCACTATAAGCAAGGGTGCTTTCCTTTGTCTTTTTTGTAGAGGGTTGGGAGTGCGGAATGTTTAAATATAGGCTAAGTGGAACACACACTCCTCCAAATGCACAAGTTTTATTATTCTATTTTGTACTTTTATAACTGTACGGTTTCGCTTCCTCATGAATGAAGTCTAACAGCAAGCTGCAACATCTTTCTACCTTTATGTCTCTGAAGACAACTTGCTATATCCACTGGAATAATAATGTAGAAAAATTGTGAAACTAAAAACAGAGACAAAATCGAAAACATTATGTAATCCACTAATCCATACTCCATTTAGACAACACTAAAACTTGACTAGTTAGCATCATGTTAAACCCTTAGCTAGCTGGCATCATGTTGACCCCTTAGTGCTAAAGTTAATTAACTTCATAAACATGTAGCCTCTACTAGACTAATTTGTTTCACAGATATTACGTAGGTACAGGTGAGTCGCTAACTTTCACGAACTCTTCCAAGCTCTAAACTAGTTAGCTTCCTGTGATGTCATGTCCTAAGCTATGTGCTATGTCTGCCACAACAGGCACCAATAGCAAACCTTGACATATGGCTCTACCAGCACAATATCACAAGAGATCCATTTTTAAAATCATATTTTCAGTTTTTTTTTTTTGTTTTTTTTTTACACTGATCACTAAATTTATTATTTATTTTGTGGGATGCCTGGGTAATTTGTCCATCCCTAAACTGTGTTCTAGTTATATGGATAAGAGTTTGTTTCATATAATCTACAGCCTCCTAAATGTGATACTCTTCAGTTCACTCACAGCCCAAATCTCAAATGTGAAGGACTGACATCTTATGCTTATGTCTGGTGAATTTTAAATTCTTCAATCACTGCCCAACTGCTTAAGATATCATGATTTGACCACATTTCGTTAGCCATAACTCCCAGTGTACCTGACTGAGCCTCATGTCCATCAGAGTGTTTCTAGCCTGGCCGATCTTTCTCATGTCCAGCTCTCCAGCCCCTGGCGTCATGGCCCCTGGATATGGTGTGTTTAATCCCCCAGGAAAGGGCGTGTTCAAACCCCCAAATTGCTGAGAAAACAGGGAAAAAAAACAATTAAAAATGTAAACATGTTAAATGCATTTTCCATTTTATATTTCTATAAATTATTAACTCACTGGTGCTGAAAGTTCCAAAATGTTTGAACTTGCCAAGGCCTCTTAACTTCCTGTTAGTCAATATAATTGATTATAGCTGCTAATTTCTCTGTGTTAAACAGGGCTTGTTTTTTCACAGCATTCATTTGATTGACCAACACAAAGTATAATGGGAAAGTCCAAGGAGCCCAGTGCAGATCTGAGAAAAAGGATGGTAGATTCGGAAAGTCGGAAATGCTTCTTGGAGCCATTTCTAAACAACTGCAAATTCCAAGATCATTTGTTTAAACATTTGGATGCAAATAAAGGTTATTGGGGGGTGTAGCCACTTTGCCAAAGTCTGGAAGAAAATCCAAACCGTCACCTTAAGCTGACAATAAATTGGTTTGGAAGTAAGGAAACAACCCAGGAACCAAGGCACAGACCAGACATGAACTGGAAGCTGCTAGAGCACTAGTGTCACTTTCATCAATCAAGTGAGTTTTACAATTCTACATTTACATAGATTGAGAGGCTGTTGGTAAAGAAAGAAGCCCTTACTCAAAAATTGACACCTTCAATCTCAAAGCTTTATTGCATGGTCAAAGAAAAATGTTCTTGTCACGTAAGACAGAGTTCTGACCAGAGGTATATATGGAGGAGTAAATGTAAGGCAATCTACCCCAAGAACACTGTTAAGTGTGGTGGTATCATGCTGTGTGGCTGATTTTCTGCCAGTGGAACTGGTGCATTGCAAAAAGTGGATGGAATACTGAAGGAGGACTACCTCAGAATTCTTCAGCATAATCTCAAAGCATGAGCTAGATGGTTTTGGGCATTCCAACAGGACAATGACCCTGAACTGACATCAAAGTTGGCTGTAAAATGGATTAAGCAGTATGAAATAATGCTTTTGGAATGGCCTTCCCAAAGTCTTCAACCTCAACTCTCTCGAAAACATGTTGACTGTGCTTACAAGTTGGGTTCAAGCCAAAAAACCAACCAATTTAACTCAACATTGCCTTATTCCGTCAAGAATTCAACTGTCTTTCTGTATACAGAATCAGCACTGTTTGGGGGCCTGGAAGCAGAGCAAGGGCACTATTTATTAAAGTGAGCAAGTTTTTTTTGCACAGATTTCTTGTATATGAGAGGAGTTAGATGTTGCTTTTGCAACAGATTGGTGTGAAACTGAGACATCTGGCATACAAGTCAGTTGACTGTTTAATCTTTTAAAGATGTGCATTAGCTTATCACCAACTCCAAAGTGATATCCTGTTGCCTTGATCTGATGCCCACATCCCTCTGCTACCAGGGTTCACAAAGATAATCAACATCTCTTTGGAGTCTGGGGTCCTAATGAATAGAACAGAGCTGTTGTCCCTCTACTAAAGAAACTGGTCTGGAATCTATGAGGAATCTATACCCCATTAGTAATTTAGTATATGTGTCCAAGCTTACAGAACATGCAGTCTTGAATCAGACTCATGATCATTTGCTGCATTAGGAACCCAGACTCCAAGCACTTCAATCAGCATAACAATACCATAGTATGTAGAATGCTTTATTGAAAGCTGCTAATGATATCCTTTTAAATATGAACTCTCGACATGTCACACTTGCAGTTCTACCAGAATTAAGCACTGCCATTGACACTGTTGATCATGGGATTTTACTCAAGCATTTGAACACTAAATGTGGAATAAGTGGGAGGGTTCTGGTTTATATCATACGTAGAAGTCGGCGTACTTTATTTGATGGGACACATCCAACAGTTTTGATCTGCGTTTGGGCCATATCCAACAGTTTAGATCACAAGAGTCCTGCATTGGTCCGCTCTTGCTCAAAGTATATGCCTCCAAGCAGTTTGAGATTTTTCGAGCTCACGTCCCTGATGCTCACCGTTTTGCTGATGATACACTTCTATACTTATCATTCAAGCCTGACAGTCCTACAGATCAAGCTGAAGCCATGTGTGCGATGGAGAACTGCATCAATAATCTAAGGACATGGATGCTTCAAGATCAACAATGATAAAACTGAATTTTTATTTACTGGCTCCAAGCAGCAACTTTTGAAATTTAACCCTGGTCATTCATGTAGGATGCACTGATATGTAGCCTGTTTCTTCAGAATTTGTGTCATTTACTCCTCTGGCATGCAGTTTACAAGAGACTGATGTAGACTGATGTTTTGTCCTTCTCAGGCCTGTCAGGGCAGCTGCTGCAGCAAACTCAAGTTCAAAAGGGGATTTTTAAAACATGTGAAAATGACCATGTCCATCAAACAAGGGGAGCACAAAAATTATGTTCTGCACAATATAAGCAAGGTAACAAAAAATAAAACAAACAAACAAAAAAACCTGAAGGCTAAATCCAACTCCCTGGGAGGAGTTTCTTTTTAAGAAAAATAAAAACTAAAAAAAAAAAACACAAATTTCAAAATGACCACCTTCCTGTTAGGCGGAGTCACTCCAACCAATGTTAAAAAGTTCTGAACTGATGATAGATGAAAGACCATTGCATCTGGTTTTGTGTTGGATCTCAAGCAAATCAATTGCCCACCATTACATTATCATTTGAGGTATCAACTTTTCCTTTGCAATTTATCATTATACATATATACACAACCCGAATTCCAGAAAAGTTGGGACGTTCTTCAAAGTTGAATAAAATGAAAACTAAAAGACTTTCAAATCACACGAGCCAATATTTTATTCACAACAGAACATAGATAACAAATGCTCAAACTGGGAAATTGTACACCTTTATCCACTAAATGAGCTCATTTCAAATTTGATGCTTGCTACAGGTCTCAAAAGTTGTCACGGGGGCAACAAATGGCTGAAAACGCAAGAAAGTTTAAAAAGATTCAGCTGAGAGAACATCTAGCAACTAATCAAGTTAATTGATATCAGGTCTGTAACATGATTAGCTATAAAAGGAATGTTTTAGAGAGGCAGTCTCTCTCAGAAGTAAAGATGGGCAGAGGCTCTCCAATCTGTGAAAGTGTGTAAAAATACTGTGGAATACTTTAAAACATTCCTCAACATTAAATTGCAAAGACTTTGCAAATATCATCTACAGTGCATAACATCAAAAGATTCAGAGAAACTGGAGATCTCTCAGCGCATAAGGAACAAGGCCGAAGACCTTTATTGGATGCTCGTGGTCTTCGGGCCCTCAGACGACACTGCATCACTCATCAGCATGATTGCGTCATTGACATTACTAAATGAGCCCAAGAATACTTCCAGAAACCACTGTCGGTAAACACAATCCGCCGTGCCATCTGCAGATGCCAACTAAAGCTCTATCATACCAAAAGGAAGCCATATTTGAGCATGGTCCAGAAGCGCCGTCGTGTCCTGTTGGCCAAGACTCAATTGAAATGGACTGTTTCAAAGTGGGAAATTTTTCTATGGTAAGACGAATCCAAATTTGACATTCTTGCTGATAATCAGGGACGCCGTGTCCTCCGGAGTAAAGAGGAGGGAGACCTTCCAGTGTGTTATGAGCTTTCAGTTCAGAAGCCAGCATCTCTGATGGTATGGGGGTACACAAGTGCATACTGTATTGACAACGCAAATAAACTTTTAAACTTTGATGAGTGTACCAAATTTCCTGAGTTTTCGTTCATTTCAAAGGTGTCAAATATAACATTTTCAAACTAGGGGTGCTGTGGAGCCGATGCCTACACTGAACTGCAATACCAATTCAAAAGCTGTCATGAGACAAATACCTCTGAAGAGTTTTTAGCTCGTAAAAAACATGGCTGAATTCCTGCTGGGCAGTGTTACATATAACAAAGTGAACTTTGTCCGATACAATGAGAGCAATGACCATACCACATTTTGTGCAGCTGAGCAACTTCTGCCCTCCTGCATCATGTCCTGTGCACTATGTGTGGTCCGCGTCCATCCTCTATGCTTGCAATCACATAATTAATCGGCACTTTGCCCCTGTAGTTGTGTATGTACAACCCCTTTTGGGTCTTATGTTGCACCGTGGTACAGGGAAATGTCATCTCACACCACTATATACTTGAGCATGGCTGGTATGACAGAGTCCTAATTGACTTGAAGTTCATCTTGACCATTGACTGTGTTTGGGAGGTGCTTTGGAGGCACTTTGGAGCTCCTTGATTACACCAAAGCCCATGCACAAGGTAACTTTGATTTTTCGCAAGGATATATTTGCCAAATTTTGTTATATTGTCAAGTGTGGCAAATGCCTAAAAAATGAGTGAATGAGCTTAAAAAAAGTAAAATAATAAAATCATGGCAATTATAAATGGTACAGATTACCAATTACAAATTAATAAACCTAAATTTACCTATTTATTACTACCCATCACATTTTAATAATGTGGCTTTGTATATTAAATACATGAACAAATAGTTTAATTAAAGGACAAATGAATGTTACCCCTTGTCGAGGGTCAACAGTGGCATGGCTATCTCCAGTCTGTAGATGTTTAGCAAAGAAGCTGTCGGGCACAGGCGTGAGTTTCTCATAACGTGGGTTTCTTTGTCTCTTGTTTCTGGCATCACCGACATCTGGAATACTCAACCACTCCTCTTCGGTCACCTCAGCTAATTTCCTCTACACAAACCGAGAATGGGAACTCTATAAGATTTAGTTGTTTTCATGCATATTTTTCTTCAACACATGTAAAATATAGTATCTGAATGAAACAATAAATAACACATGTTCACTGTCCACAAGAAAGTACAGGGAACAAAATGTACCTTCAGATCTGAAAACTGCTGTTGGATCTTGGGACGCTCCATACGATACTTCTCTATCTCTTCCTTTTCTCTCAACTCCCTATGCAACAGCAAACATAACGATGTTTAGAAAATATGAAAATTTGAAAAAGAAAAAAGCAAAACCAATCCATGTAACTTCAATGGACAAAGTCAACCCTAAAAATGGCAAGTTTATAAAAAAAAAAAAAGAAACAAAGATTAATCATGTCAGCCACCATCAATGTGAAATTACAATGTCTAAAAATTAAGTGAATAACAATCAAACATTTTAGAGAAAAATAAAGTTTCCATAATCTGGTTATGTTATATTATGTTATGTTAGGGATGAGGATGTGTTCAGAAAGAGCCAATCACATTCAATCTCATGTTCAAAAGTAGGCATACAGCTGTCATTATATTTAATCATTCTGATTAATACCAAATAAAGACCAGCTATTACTGTTGGATTTTCTTGACATCATCTTGGTTTCATCTGACTGCTGAAGCCATGGTCCACCAAGAGCTTACAAAGCCTACATGGTACCTCACTTGTCAAAAGATATCGACAAGAAGAGGGTTATAAAATAATTTTCAACATTAGATGGTCCATGGAACACTGAAGGCCATGGTCAACATTAAAACATCTGCAGAAAAATCTGACAAGTATGAATTACTCCTTGCATGCGACTATCTCTCATGATAGATATATCTCTCATATCTTCTGCACATGTCTAGACTGAAGCCCTTTCAAAAGAAAAAAAATCCAAGCCAATTAAATCACCCTAAACCATGTGGCAAAATGTATCATGTTAGATGAGAACAATTTCAAAAGGTATAAAAGAGAATAAATACACACAACAAAAAGATCACAATAATCACAGTGAAGCATGACGGTGGCAGCATTACATACACATATACCTGGCATACAGTATTGCAAGTCTGTCTAAATATAGTCTACGGTCTTTAAAAAGAAGTAGTTCTGACCTTCTTTCTTTCCGTCTCTCGTCCATCCGCTTGTCCAGCGCAGCATAAATGGCATCTGCTTCTTCGTCATCCTTCTCATAAGGCCCACTCGAGAACAGGCTTCCAGCATACCCATTAAACTACAGCACATAAAATAATAAGAAAATTCATGAAACAAATCCAAAACCTGAACAAATCCAAGCACATATGCAATGCTTACCAGGATTTTAGGCAAATTTCTGAGTTCGTATCATAGGTACAGCCTAGAGACCCGTTATAAGACTAATGATTAAGCACAGCTTGCATGGCCACAAGTCCTATCTCCGTTTTGGAGATGCTCTGACCCAGTTATCTAGCCATCACAATTTGGCCCTTATCAAAGCTGATCAGATGCTGAAACTTACCCATTATTCCTGCTTCCGAGTTATGCTTTTGATGCATAAATTTTTAATGCATAAACAAAAACTGACTTCTCTCTTGCTGCTTAATATATCTCACCCCTTGATAGGTCCCACTGTAACATGATACATTTTTGTGTAGAAGTGTTCAAAGGAATGTTTCCAACCACTTGTGAATCTTGAGGATCATCTTGCTTAATGATTTTATAGTTTACATTATAAACATGATTTACATCTAATTGACTTATGACTAAACCTGGTCAGGGAAAGTGACCTTAATGAAACAGGTTTAAACACTATGTATGCTGTTAGTTTATTTGCAGAAATTGGCAAGAGTAGCTAGGTACCTCATCATAATTGGTGTCGTTCAGGTCCTCGTCATCGTCGTCCTGACTGTTCTTCTTCATTTGATCACCCACTGTCCTCTTCCCTGGAGGTGCATGCCGGTCATCCACTGGATCATTTGCATCTCGAGCAGGACCAATATCAGACCGTGTGGTGAAACCTGTGGCTCTAGAGAAGACACCAAACAAACTTTCAAATGCAGCTGGCTACTGAACACTTAACAGTAATCAGTCATCACTGGATAGGCATGTAACGGTATATTGGGTATCAATAAATTGCAATACAAATTTATGACCATTCGAATTGTTGGAAATAAATAATATATATAAAAACTAAATAAACGAACTGTAATTAATCTTCATCTTCCTTGCTGTAATTGTGTAGGTTAGTGTACTATGATGTACAATAGAAGAAATACACACAATGGGGTGGGGAGGGGAAAAAAAAAAAAACCTGAGTAGACAGAGAGGTGTAGATAAAAAAAATCTGCTCTGAAGACAATTAGGCTTAGTATGCTGCTTCTTCACAAATCAGGGTTTTTTTTCTTTCCTCCAACAACCCGAGGGGTGAAGGTTGGAAAGAACATTGTATCAGTTCAACCATTTATATAAGCCTGAAGAGATTAGGCTCATCGGACAAGCATGGTGGCAGCATCATGGCTTGGGTTTGCATGCCGGCTTCTGGAACATACTCACTAATCTTTATTGACGATGCAACTCATGATTGTAGTAGCAAAATTAATTTGTAAATCTGCAGAAAAATGTTGTCTCCCAATTTACAAAGAAATGCATCCACGCTAATTGGAAGGAACTGAATCATGCTGCAAGACAATGACCCAGATCACACTACCAAAATAACAAATGACTTCATCAGGGGGAATACTGTGGAAGGTTTTAGGTTTTAGAATGGCCAAATCAGTGACCAGACTTTAACTCAACTGAACATGTGTTTTTAAGTGCACCCCTGGAGAAGTAGAGAGAAACCATCAATTATTATGGGTCTTTAGAGGGACCATACATTCACTTTTTATGGCAATAACTCAGTGTTTACCTTGTCAAATGCCTGCTGCAAGCTGATTGACCAGTGACCGTAAAAATCTACTTGACTTAAACATGGCTGTCATCACAGCCATATACATTGCCCAGTAGACAGTGAGATTAAATAAAGTTTCTGCTGGACCCAAGTAACCAGACAATCACCAAACATTTATTTGCAAAATAGCATAAGCAAAATTGCGAGGCTGGGACAAAAATCCTAAGAGAAGCTCTCAAAAGTAGGTTCCGAATATCATGCAAGTCAGCTAAAACTTTACATGGGCAAAGATTAATAGCTTTTTTTTTTTTTACCTCCAACAATGTTTGCCTTGTTGTCAGTGTTGTTTGATTGACTTCAAGGAGGAATGTGCAAAAAGTACCAGCCTGATTTTCATGAAGCTTCATGGAAGGGTATAGAATGGGCCTAGTAAGAACCCATTAAATTTGAGTGATCTGACTCACAGGGCAGTTCCACAAAATTAATTTGGATTTCTTAAATTTTGCAATATACAGCATTTGAACTTGGCAGAAGTCTGCAGAATGCCAAAAAATTTTACATCCTGTAGCTGACAGTAAAGTGCAATAGTTACAAAATATAGCCAATGTAGAAATACTTTTTTTTTTTTTCTTTTTTAATTTATTACTTGACCTTAGTGCAGCTTTTGACACCATTGATCATACTATTCTCCTTGATAGATTAGAAAAGGTTGTGGGA
>JAQQZR010000015.1:14264411-14279000 GCA_030068235.1 Notoglanidium macrostoma | reverse complement strand
TCAGTGACAGCCAAAAGGGCAGTCTCTGTGGAATGTGCCGCTTTGAAACCAGACTGATTAGGATCCTGTAGGTTGTTGACATCCTATGACATCCTACGGGAGAGGTATTGGTGGCCCAGCATGGTTCAGAAGATCAACAAGTATGAGTCCTCATGTTCCATTTGCGCCCAAACCAAAATGCTCCAAACCTTTCCCTCAGGCAAATTCATGCCTTTGCCCACACCACAACGACCCTAGTCACATATAGCATTGGACTTTGCCACCGATCTTCCTGAGTCCTCTGGAAAATCATAATCCTAGTAATCACCTATTGATTCTTCAGACCCACATGGCTCACCCCATTACTCACAATGCCCACTGCAGTCAAACTGGCTGAACTGATGTTCACTCATGTGTTCCATTACTACAGCATCCACAAAGATATAGTAAGGGGCACAATAAATAAAAGACATAAATCATGGGGCACAATTTACATCATGTGTATGTATGTAGGTTCATGGAGAAGTTGGGTTGTTATGGTTAGTCTCATGTTAGGCTACCATCCACAGTCCAATGGACAAGTGGAGCACATCAATCAACAACTTGGGAGATTCTTAAGAACATTTTGCTCTCAGGACTCATTTCCACAACCACCTTGTGAAGCAATTCTCTAGCTCCCGTGTATCTACTACTGCCAAGTCATTTGTTATCGTGTGTGATTTCTGATTTTGATACCGTCTCTGTTTTCTGGTTTGTGTGTTTATCTGCATTGCCTAGTCTAGTCTGATTGTCTGATCGATTGACCCACGCCTGTTTATTGTTTTGAATTCTGCCTGCTGATTTTGTAACACTGCCTGATTGTTTTTATTAAAATACTGAACCACATCTGCATTCTCCCGTGTCTGCCTGCTCATAACAGCATCCATCAGCATGGGCTGTGATTATTATGTTTGCATGATTGTAATTTAATTGAGTAAATTTTATGAGGCTTTTGCATGTGGCAGTTTACTTGAAATTTTGTATTTCATAATACTCACATTGCCATCCCTGAAGCATATGTTGCATATCGCTCCTCTTTGGCTGTCATTGGTCTATCTTTGGATGACACAATGCCCATGGTTTGCAAATTTTGGTATATCAAACCACAGTACTGTTGTCCACTTCACCTCAATCCATCTTAAATGAGCTCTGGGCCCAGAGAATATGGCAGTGTTTGTGGATCATGTTTATATATGGTTTCTTCCTTGCATGATTGAGTTTTAACCTGCATTTGTAGATGCAGCAATGAACAGTGTTCACAAACATTGGTATACAGAAGTGTTTCTGAGCCCATGCAGTAATTTTCACTACAGAATCATGTATGTTTTAATGCAGTGCCACCTGTGGGCCAAAAGATCACAGCCATTCATTATTGTTTTTCAGCCGTAATCCCTTGTGTACAGAGATGTCTCCAGATTCTCTGAATCGTTTAATGTCATTATGCACTGGAGATGATGAAATCCCAAAATTCTTTGCAATTTTACATTAAGAAACATTATTCCTAAACAGTCTTTCACAAGGTGGTGAACCCATCCCCATCTTTACTGCTGACAGACTCTCCTCTTTGGGATGCTCTTTTTGTACCCAATCATGTTACTGACCTGTTGCCAGTTAACATAATTAGTGAGATGTTGCACCACATGAATTTTTTTTTGCAATACACAACTTTTCCAGTCTTTTGTTGCCCCTGTCCCAACTTTTTTGCAATGTGTTGCTGGCACTAAATTAATTATATATTTTTCATTAAACAATAACATTTCTTAATCTCATTTGATATGTTGTCTTTGTTCTATTTTCAATTAAAGTGGGTTTACATGATTTGCAAATAATTGCATTCTGTTTTAATTTATGTTTTACACAGTGTCCCAACTTTTTTGGAAATGGGGTTGTACCCAAATCACATACTGCAGTTGATAACTCAATTATTTTATGCAAATGTTATTGCAATTCATTTGTATTATATTTATCAACCCCAAAATCACTGTACACTGTATTTTGTACCCCAATTTTGGACACTGTATTGCCAAACTTTCAACTGGTTAATTGCATCAGTTAAATCAGGGTTTAGTTGCATAGATAGAGGATGTTCATTTTGACTATCCAGCAATTTTAAAAGACTTTGATTTAGGTCATAGAATAAGTTTAGTTGAGACATGGGTGCGTTTTGACTAAAACTCATTTCAGCTGTCTGAGTGCGCCAATTTACCAGATTTGTCTTATTACCTCTACGTTCCCTACAGCTCACCTATTTAAATATTTAAACATGTTGTATAAGACAGTAATTAAGTTACCTGATGGGTTTTCATATGCATCTTCTGAGCTCTTAAGGGATCATCTAAGTATGTCTTTAGTTTGAAGAAATTGTTTAATTGTATCTGAACTCCCTTTTGTCAATGTACAAGTTTCAATCTGCAGATGCAACATTTCTCATGAGAATCGTCACTTGTCCTGTCCTTGATCATAATGTTCCTTGTGACTGCTGTCAGGGTTCTTTTGATTATTACTTTGCTGTGTTTCTTCTACTGGAAGATCATTGAGTACAATCAGATGAATATAGCATGTTCTTGCTCTGTACGAAATGTGATTAAAAATCTTTCAGAGCTAATTGTACAAATACATCTTATTTTAAAAAGGAACAACTCCGGTGAAAGATCAAATAACTATGTTAATAAATGAATATACAGTGGATGGAGCAGGTATAACCATCAATTAAAAGTCCACTATGTAGGATTTTGAGGGTATCTATTAGCAGAAATTGATACATATATTTCATAATAAACTTATGGAATAAATAAGTATGTTTTCATTAGTGTATAATAACACATAACTAAGAATTATTGTGTTTTCATAAGTTTAGAATGAGCCCCTTGTTTCATATAATATGATATGTATATCATACATAGGGTGCAAGTCCACCTATACAGAGCTACCATGTTGTGCCGTTACATTAGACCAGAATGGACAAACATCTAGAAAGCACATTCTGTGTTTCACGTTTTTATAAGCAGCGGCATGAATCTAGAAGAAAGCAGAAAACAAAGAGAGGGAAGAAGACATAAGAGGTATCAGTGTTTGCTTATGCTGGCTAACAAGCTTTAGAACCCAAATTTTGAAAAATGGAGGATCATACTTATTACTTATCATGGAAAAAGCAAAGGAATGTGAATGTAAGTACAGTACTTGGAAGTACGCTATGGGCACCTGATGGCAAATGTACAGTATAATACATGCTTGGAAAGGGAGGGGTAAAGGAGGTGTTTTCAGGTGGTTGAATCCTATATAATGGACCTTTAAAGCTACATTCACATATCCAAGCTGAAGTGACTCAAATCTGATTTTTTTTGCCTTAATTTGACACAGATCAGATCTTTTCAGGGCTGTGTGGACACAGAAATATTTTACAATAAGATTTCAGTAACTTTGATGCCGCTTACACTTGGTATTAAAATGTGTGTTGGGCAATATGATCACAACTGGACAGGGCTAAATACAAGTGTAAATGACTTCCTAGACGCATTCAAGACGCATTCGCTCAGACCACTTGCCGAGGTGGTCTGAGATGCATTTAACCACATACCTTCTGTAGTATAAACATTAATGTGTCCCAATGCCTCCCTGACATGGACATAACAGGAAAATACGTCATTAATATTGGACGAGGTGATTGTTTTGGTAACAACGTGACACACTAAAAAAAAAAATGGTGAGGAGCACTGATGTATGTGGTTGGAGTGCAAGAAAATAAAGTAGGTGTGTTGCAGGTTTAAAATTTTAATATAATTTTGCACAGGGACCTTTGACCTTCTATAGGAAGTGATGTAAGCAGTAACAAAATTTGAACAAAAGTGGCCTGCTGGACACCTTGGAGATGCACGATAAGCACAGGTGTAAATGGTGATGTGTCTCGGCTGTCCATTTGTGACCTGAATGCTCAAGATGCATTTTAAAACCAAGTGTAAACATGGCCTTTCAAATGTGGTCCTAAATCTGATATGTAGCAATCTGACATGAATGAGAATGGTCAAATCAGAATTCATGTGGCTTTTGTTCTATATGCATGTGCTAAGTACTCATCAGCCAGCACAGTATTCTGTCAATTAGTACTACCTATCGAGATATACTACTTAGTGGTTGCATGTTAGGTTTAAGGTTAAGACGTAAGCATTTATTCACACTATGGTAGCTTTTTTCAACAAAGTACAAATCATTAGAACACTGGCAGCACAGCAAAACAATAATGGAGGAGAACCACAGCTGACCAACAGAGAGCTGTCTTCCACAGCAAAGGACAGGAGCATTCACATTACAGTTAGATACAGGTCAATCGTATATATGAACGTGGATTCTCAATTCAGGCAAATCAGCAAAAAAATCTGAATTGAACAATTAGGTTTGTAATGTTAATATAGCCTATATTCTTGCTTATTTTCATTCTTATAAAATAATATCAAATATATCACAAATGATTTTAAAATAGAAGTTCTTACCTGATGAGAAGTCCATGAAGTTTTTTAAATGGCAATGCAAATACTTGTAGCTGCTTTGAGGGGACTCATCACTGAAGTTTCTTGCCGTAATACCAAGTTTCACACTGACAAACTTTTGTTTGTACTTGTGTGTTATTACCATAGTTAAACATAATATTATTGCTTCCTTAAAACTAAACTTCCAAAATATTCATCAATCATTATTTAGCTGGATGATTGGCATTTCTTTAGTTAATATATATTGTGGGTGTGGTTGGGCATGGGTGTGGGTGTGCTAAATGCTCCCAAATCATGTATCTCCATCTATCATTAATAAATGACAGACTATTTATGATAATTCAGCTATAACCATAGATGACTGACTATTACTACATATTGAACATAATTTCTTCCTTAAAACTTCTGACCTGTCAATAATTATAATTATGACTATATTAATCCAAATTTTGACAGCTAATGAAAAACCTCTTTTTCTCTCTGATGATGTGACTGCTTTAAGAGTGTGTGGCCCTTATCTCAGGCCTGTGGAGAACAGCCCCTCCTCGCCAGTCTTTTTAAAGGTAAAGAAGACCCAGGAAATGTCCCAGCCCTCACAGAATGGTGAGTGCACTGACCAGAGGACAGAGAAAAGACAAAAGCACTCCTACCAACAGCAACAAAAGAGAACTCTCTCAGATGCTGGGGGCAGTGAAAGCAAGGAAAGCAGTTCTCCAAATTTTCCTGAGGAAGACCCAGAAAGGATAAAGCATAGTAAGATTACCCCACTATTACCCTAGAGCTATGTCTTAAGTGGCATTCAGTCTTTGGATATGAATTTAACTATTAATTATGATTTAGATATTCAAAATTTTATGTACACAATAAAACTGAAAAAAGAAGGACGAGTTGAGTATCTTTAGTGGAGATCATTTCAGTGCCATTTAACATTTGAGGTCATTAAGCCATTTTGTGGATATCAGAGCTAGAAGCTTGTTCCCTCTGGTACAGCACACGCACGGATAACATGTATATATGTTCAGTGCCGTGAGCATGTTATTTATATATTTTGTCTGGGTACATGCACTGTGTGTGGAGGATGAACCATGTTTTTTTACTTAGTGTCTTAATGCAGGAACATTTGTGTGGGTGATACCAACATTCAGAACGGCTATATAACACAAAATGCAGTGCACACACACACACACACACACACACACACACACACTTAAGGCCATTGGTACACACTATGCCATGTTCATAGATAAACCCAGCATTACCTTTATTGAAGATAAATAACTGCAGGGTTTAGCTTTACTTTCACATATTGGAAAGAGGTTCTATAATCTTTGTAGCTGATCAGAAGCACTGAACACAACCTCATTAGACAGTTCGCCTATGGCTGGTAATAAAAATGGAAGTGTAATATGGCTTCTTCCTTTAGTTAAAATTGAACAGTCTTTTATGTCAAGTATATGATGTTCATTTGGTTTGTACAATTTGGAGGTTAATTACTAACTATTCTCATGTATGATGCCATGTATGTGAATCTGACTTGTTGCTGTTCTCTATTCAACATTGAGCTAGGGAGGAAACAGAAAACTCCAAAGAAGTTCACTGGGGAGCAGCCCTCCATCTCTGGAACATTTGGCCTGAAAGGTTGGACACATAGATGCAAACATGCATTATATTTCTCTCTCCCTCTCTCTCGTTGTGCTTCAAATTTCCTGTTCATGTTGCTTGTAATTGACCCCCATCAATGATGAGAAAAAAAAAGCATCTCCGAATGCACAACAGACCAAACCTTGAAGTGGATGAATTACAACAGATCAGTGTCACGTATGCGAGGTGTGACACTGGACACAAGCGCAGGTGAGGAGACGGCAGTGTAAAACTCATGGTGTTTATTAACACTCGAGGCAGGCAGAGATACAAAATCGGCAGGCAAAGAGTAATCCAATGAACAGAAACAAGGTCAGTCGATCAGCAAACAGTATATCCAAGAATATCCACAACACAAGGTCAAAACAGGCAGAGTCCAAAACACATGAACGCAAACACGGGGAAACAAACGGCTCGGAATAGTACACGAGGGTGAGCTAAAGCTTTACGAATTCGAAGTACCACTGAGAGTCCTTTTAAACATGACATGATTAGTTCATTAACGAGATGCACCTGTCTCCCCTTGGCAGTCCTCGTGGCTGGGAGCAGGTGCTGATGGGAACTGTAGTCCTAGAGGCTCGCACCATAATGCAGAAGTGCGCACCTCCGCGCCACGCGTGACAGAGACAATGAAAGCGCGATGCGAGCGGCCAAGTCCATAATGCTCGCCACGCTTGCAGCAAGGGGCATATTCGTGACAATCAGCTTATTCTCCTGACAGCCAAGAACAAAAATAAACTAGACAGTTGAAGACAGGAAAAAGGTTATTTTTTTCTAATCTTCAACTGTCCAGTTTCAATGAGCCTGTGCCCATGATAGCCTCAGATTCTTTTTCATGGCTGACAGGAGTGGAACTCAATGTGGTCTTCTGTTGAATCCCATGCACCTCAAGGTTTGATGTTTTCTGCATGCTGAGATGCATTTCTGATCACTACAGTTGTAAAAAGTGATTATTTCAGTTACTGTACATAGTTCACTTCCTGGAAGCTCAACCCAATCTGGCCATTTTAGTCTGATTACTCTCATAAACAAGACGGTTCCACTATAGAGACGTAAACTCTAGAGAGTAGACTCTAAAAATTCCAAGGAGATAAGCAGTTTATGAAATACTCAAACCAGCCTATCTGGTATCAACCTCCATTCCATGGATAAACACTGAGATCACATTTTTCCCCCTTTCTGATGTTTGATGTGAACATTAACTGAAGCTCTTGACCTGTATCTGCATTATTTTATGCATTGTGCTGCTGCCACAATTGTCTGACTAGATAACTGCATAAATGTACAGGTGTAGAGGTGTTCCATATAAAGTGGACAGTGAGTGTATATTCCTTTACTATTCCCATGTATTCCAAACACACAAGGCATGAGAAAATGTAAATATATGATTCATTAAAAAAAGTACTTGGATGTCCATTTTGGGTTAAATTTTTTATGTTCAAGAGCAACTTTACTTTTTTTAGTTATACTTTTGACAATGACATAGTGCCATTGAAATAATCTCCAGCTTACCTCAGTTTTTTGCGATACAGAATTAAAAAAATATGATATTGCACATTCATTAGGTGACCATTGGTGACTATAATTCTGGCCCATGGGCTGTCTGTTGTGCATCCTTGCAACAGGAAATTATCTTTGTTTCTCACTCTCCTCTATATAAGGGACTTTTAAATTATCATCTTGAGTCTATTTTTGAGTGTTATTTTGAGTTCTATAGTTGATTTATTCTTTTACCAGCAACTCCTTGTTCTGTCTTTAGGCTTTATGTCGACTTATTTTGTGTCATGTTTTATGTTCTGTTCTGTTGTGTTACTGTGTATTCTGTGACATGTGCAGGGATGAATAAGGTGGATGAAAAGCTGAAAGTATGCAGGACAAAGCGACCAGAGGGGGAGTCCAAGAAGAAGCAACTGACCCTGGTTTCAGCTAAAAAGGAACCACCCTGCCATAGTCAAGGTAAGCAAATTTCTCCCACAGTATTCCCTGGACACTGAATTCAGTTCTGAAATATGTTTTGTCCTCTTTAGCACCACCTCTTGATTCTAAGTCACAGGATGCCATTTTGGAGCACAGTGAAGTATCCTGCTCCACCTGCTCCACTGTCACCTACAAGACTTGTTCTGGCTTCAAAAAGCACTTGAAGATCTGTCAAAAGGTCAGATGTCCCACTAACTGACAATTAAACTACTAAGCTGGAGTTCTCTTGGTAATATCTGAGTTCAGAGAAACGGCTGCATTGTTTTATGTGGCACAGTAATTTCTGTTGGATATTTATGTGTCAGAGGCTGAATGTCAAGCAAAAGGCAGAACAAACTTAGGAATTGTTATAGAGTTTGGTGCTGTGCCATCTGAATTCCACAAGTTATTAGCTAATGTTACAGAATTTTCAATAATTTTACATGCCATTTTACATCCCAATATTGCTATATTGTTTAGGTTGGGTGGGTGATATAGTTGAAATCACTATCAAGATATTCTTAATGATTTTTCTTCCCAGTACTGATATCATGTTCAAGTTCAAGTTCAAGTGGCTTTTATTGTCATTTAAACCATATACAGATGATACAGTACATAATGAAATGAGACAACTTTCTCCAGGACCAAGGTGCTACATATAAGGCAACACAGAAGTACAAAGTGCACATGTGCAACAGAAGACAACATAAGACAACATAAAGTGCATGTGTACGTGCACGTGCAAACAATGCAGACATCATAAGACAAGATAGTGCAGTACTAATCCAAACCCTAATATGACCAATGATATACCCTAACCGTCTACTTTTATAGGAAAACCTGTACACATGCACTTTTATGCAGTTATCTAATCAGTCAATTATGTGGCAGTAGCACAATCCATATTGTCATGCAGATACAAGTCAAGAGCATGTAATGCTCATATCAAACATCAGAATGAAGAAAACGTGTGATCTCTGTGACTTTAACCCTGATATGGATGTTGCTACCAGATGGGCTGGTTCAAGTATATCAAAAGCTACTGATCTCATGGGAATTACACACACAACAGTCTCTAGAGTTTAAACAGAATTGTACTAAAAACAAAGTGAGTAACAGATCTGTAGGTGGAAATGTCTTGTTGATAAGAGAGGTCAGAGGAAATTGGCCAGATTGGTTCGACCTGCCAGGAAGGATATAGTAGCTTGCTTGGTTCTTCACTTGTCCTCGTGCCAAATAAATGCCCATAACTTGAAAATATATATTTTGAAATGATTAAATATGAAGAGGTTTTTGAAATGGGGAGTAGCTCAATCTTGAATATAGTTTCTAGTTAAAACTATATATATTGCAGATGAAAATGATTAGTCCAAATAGCAAATTCAGACAATTTACTCTCAATGCTAGCATGGTGATGACATTAACCACTTTACCTTGCCTCTATTAAAATTAATAGGGGAAGTATGAGAATGTATAGAAATATAAGGATGAGTGCAATCTGTCTGTAATTTTCTGTGATGAATCCTGATGTCTCCAGGTTCGACCATGTGAATTTTGGTGGCTGTAGCTTGTGAATTGAAAGAATTCACCAGCTTAACAAAGTTTCCAATATATTTTTATGGGGTAAAATGTTGTTTGGATCATTGCTATGCAGCAACCATTATTCCAATCCTTCCTAAAAGCACAAGCACACTATTCTCATATAGGATCTATGATGTGTTTTTTCCCCATCAAGTTAAAGGAAAAGTTTCTGAAATATCCTAAAGTCTAATTCGAGTCACTTCAGATAGCTGAGTTTAAGAGCATATATCATGTCCTTTAGCAAAGTACAAGATCTGGCTACATCAATCCCATCTAGGTTCCCTCAATCATAATTTTTGCATAGCCTCAAATGGCAGTCTTCATGACTTGCCTCAAACTCTCCCAAGTTCTTGTAGAAGAAATGAAAATATATTAGAGTGTTGGAACAGAAAAAGGATTACATAAGGTACTGTATCTTGTGGACAGGCAGACAGACACATACAGACAAACACAACCAATCACATAAACTCCCCAACTTTGTTGAAAAGTGAAATACGATAAGTAGATTGACTGCATTTCTGTCCAGTAGCAGAAGGGCTGGCTGTGACAATGTATAATGCAAAGCATGACAGGATTCTTGCATTTCAAGTCTTCTATTTCAGAAAGAAATAGAATTCTGATTCATTATTAGTGAATAAAGAATAAATGCTGATTTCTCTCTTAATACAACATTATTACCTGCTAGAAAAACAAGTCAGACACAAGGCTCAATCCAAAGCCGTTATTGGAATGTTGACTATATTCTATTTTGGCATCATTTTAATGATGAATTTTCCACAGCATTCAAGTCATATGCTATTTAATTAATCCAAATAACCAACATAGAAATCCATTTTTTAAACCCTGATACATACAGTTGTGGTCATAAGTTATTCCTGACCATCTGAACCAATTCTCTCTCAGCTGAGTTAGACAGTTTGGGTCTTATTCCAGACCTTGGCAAAGTTGCTCCCATTAACTAACAGCCAAGATGGCCAGTGCACTCCCGGGCTCTGTGTCACATGAACGATGACAATCTTCTCGCATTCACCCCGTGAATAAAAGCACTCTCAGATTCTCAATGACTTTGCAAAGCATTAGTATAGCCTATTGTCTGCTATTTCCAAGCCTTTGATTTGCCTGTGTTTGCTATTGTGTTATTTTGATTTTGTGCTTGTGGATATTGTCTTTTTGCCCTGCCTAGTTTACTCTGTTTGCTGATCACCCGACTCTGTTTCTGTTTTGGATTACTCTTTTTCCTGCCGTTATTGTACCTCTGCCATTGTGTGTTTTAATAAACACATTCTGTTTTTACTGCCATCTCCTAACCTGTGCTTGTGTTCAGCCAATCCCCGATGTCATGACAGAATGCTTTGCCTAGACTGGGACACAGCAGGAGTTTGGGATGATGTCCATATACACACAATGCCCTCATTTGTTTTTGCAGAGGTTAGGGCAGGATGCTCCAGCACCTTATGATGGTGTGGAATTCCCCCCCAATGGCTTCCTGCTTCAAAGCCTGTTATGTTTTGAGGACTTGTTAGGGCCCAAACCTGCAGACAACATATGGGTGAGGTTCATGGTTTGCTGGCTAGATACTTGATAATCACAGAGCACCCATGCATGCAGAACCCCACTAACTTCTGGGCCTTGCCAAAGTGGATCTATCAGGAGATTCAAAAAGAGGCTGGAACCTCCTCCAGTAGCCAAAAGGGAGGATTTCACTCTAGAGCACACTCTCTGCTTCAAGGATTATGCCAAGCCCAAGCCTGAGTCCAAGTCCATGCCAAAGTCCAAGACCATGGCAGAGTCCAAGTCCATGCCAGAGTCTAAGTCTATGCCTGGGTATGTGACCATGACTACGCCTGAACCCAAAACTAAGCTGACTCAAGGGCCAGAGCCTGCTCCAGACACAGTCTTAGAGCCAGAACCTGCTCCTGTCCAAGTCACTGAACCAGAGTCATACCCCGCTCCAGTCCAAGTCATCGGGCCAAAGCCAGAGCCCGCTCCTGTCCAAGCCACCTGGCTAGAGCCAGAGCCCACTCCTGTCCAAGTCACTAGGCCAGAGCCAGAGCCTGTCACAGTTGCAGTCTCGGAGGCCACTCCCATTCCTGTTTCAGCAACAGCCACCGTCACGGAGCCCACTCCCATTACTGTTCCAGTAACAGTCACAGCTCAAATCATGGAGCACACTCTGTTCCTATTCCAGTAACAGTCACAATCAGGGAGTCTGCTTATGTTCCTGTTCCAGTAACAGCCGCAGTTAAGGAGCATGCTCCTGTTCCGGTCACAGACGCACTCGCAGAGCCTGCTCCAGCCCCAGTCACACTCACAAAGCCTGCTCCTGCTCCAGTCACACTCACAGATCCTGCTCCTGCTCCAGTTGTGGCCACAGAGCCTGATTCAAGGAGCATGCTCCTGTTATGGTCACAGCTGCGCTCGCTGAGCCTGCTCCAGCCCCAGTCACACTCACAGAGCCTGCTCCTGCTCCAGTCGCAGTCAGAGAGCCTGCTCCTGCTCCAGTCGTGACCACAGAGCCTGATCCTGCTCCAGTCATGGCCACAGAGCCTGATCCTGCTCCAGTTGTGGCCATAGAGCCTGCCCCTGTTCCAGTCGCGGCCACAGAGCCAGCGTGTGTTCCAGTCCCAGTCGCAGAGCACATCCATGCAGCATGTGTTTTAATAAACACATTCTGTTTTTACTGCTGTCACCTAACCTTCCTTGCTGCTGCCAGATTCTTAAGATAACAGACTTTCCAGTTAATCCATCTGTCTCCTTCATTTACTGATTCACTGTATGCTGTTACATTTTATATTAAAATAACTATTTATTTGAAATATGATTATATACTATGAATGTCATTGAGTTAACAAACTTATTTTAACATGCCTGTTTTAACTTATGATCATATTCACACATCCATGCATCTGATACAGCCTCAAACTCAAACACACACACACACACACACACACACACACACACACACACACACACACACACACACACACACTTTCAAGATTATTCACACAGAACCAAACAGGTGCATCCAGCACACACGTAGACAAACACCAGTTTATTTAAACATTCATCCATTTTGACAATTCTGACTTTAAACTCAGGCATTAGCTATTTCTAACTGTTTTTCTCAGAAATTAATTCTGACTTTTTTCTCAAAAATGCTTTAATCTACTTTAAACTCAGAAAATACACCCCACCCTCCACACCCTCTAGAAAAAAAAACCTCATAGGTGGCCCTAGTATGCTTCCATATGAAATGGATACTGAGCAATATTCAGTGAACAAATATATATTAATATATTATAATTGTGACCAACTGTTGACCCTTCTTCTCCCTCTCTGTTTTCTCCTTTTTCTCCTGTCTTTTTCGAAATCCAGATTTCATTTTCACTAAAGACAGAACTAATGTTTTAACTCTAAAAAAAAAAACCTTAATCATTGCTTTAGTGTCCATGATAGAATGATAGTTGAGGGGACAGGGAGGGTGATTTTAATTTGTCAGGTGGGCATTAGGTAGGATTATTAATTAACTGCCTCTCTGCCTGTCACTTACAGCACTGCTTTTGTGATTTGCTTCTGTGGAAATAAGTAGCCTAAAGGTTGTTAGATTTTGGACAAGGCATTTGAAAATTAATAAACATAAAATAAATCTGCAAAGGGCCCCCATCAGTTCTGGACCCCTAGAATCGTAATAACTTTTCCTCCCCTTATGGCACTACTGAGTGCTTGTGAGCGTATGTGCAAAGGCCGTAGGGTTACCTAACCTAACCCACCGTGGTCACAAAACTTTGCAAGATTTTATTTTATTTAAAAAAAAAGGCCTTCTCATGCCATTTTAGCATGGTATAAAATCTCTACAGAGTAAAAGTTTCTGATTTTGGGTGTGTGCACCTTTAAATTTAAAGTTATAAATAGCTTCACTCTAATTGGCTAACAGAATTAGCCAAGTTAGCCCATCAGTGCGAAGATTTTTGCATATTTAAGGTACAACACTCAAAATTAGCCAGTCTTATATGATTGACTTGAGAAAAAAGAAACTTGGTGTTATAAAAAACTTGTGATCTTTACCAAAGCATCTCAGGGAAAAAATGGTGTATCAAGTTGACTAAGGTACAGAAAAATAAAAAAAGTATATTACAATATTCAAAACAGTGTTTAATGTTTGATTTATTGGAAATGTTCTTACAGTTTGTGGACTGGTAGTTGACTCCGACAGAGTTGGCATAGCTCCGTCTTTCAATATTAGATTTGTAAATATAAGTTTTGTAAACACCATTGCTCCTGCTCTTATTGGGTACAGATGTTCAATTGCTGTGGTGTATGGAATGAGTTTGTAGATGAATGAGTCCAGGATATCCTCGGGTAGCCATGTTTCCGTAAAAATGAAGGCACAGATTCACAAGGTTTTAGCTTAGGATCCAGACACACAGGTGCTGTGGCTCAGCATGTTTCAGGAACATTAAGATATGGCACTGGCCGGAGCACCCTGATACTGGAGTCTTTAGCTTAGCATCCAGGCCACGTCTACACACCAGTAGCATGGCTCATTTTGGGTCAGAGACATTAAGAGATGGCACTGGCAGAAGCAGAGCTGCACTGGGGATGACTGATTTCTTCTTTAGCTTTAAAGCTTTAAAGGCTTTAGCTTAGCATCGAGGAACTGTCTCTGCTTTGGTAGCATGGCTCAGCATGGGTCAGGGACGTTAAGTGATGGCACTGGCTGGAGCAGAGCTGTGCATGGTACCACATGGTACATGCATGGTGCTACAGTTGTGCTTGAAAGTTTGTGAACACTTTAGAATTTTCTATATTTCTGTATAAATATGAACTAGAAAATCATCAGATTTTCACACAAGTCCTAAAAGTAGATAAAGAGAACCCAGTCAAACAAATGAGATGAAAATATTATACT
>JAQQZR010000015.1:14235493-14248364 GCA_030068235.1 Notoglanidium macrostoma | reverse complement strand
TCTCTCTCTCTCTCTCTCTCTCTCTCTCTCTCTCTCTCTCTCTCTCTCTCTCTCTCTCTCTCTCTCTCTCTCTGTTGCTGTCTGTCTGTCTGTTATGATTCACACTTAACTGTGCTTCGCACTTAAATATGTGATTAAGTTTTAAGGTACATCTGCCTGTTCTTGTTATTCTTCTTCTTGCTTTAATCACAATAATTGCCAAACATTTTATATTGTTTTATAGTATTAACAATGATTTTTAAAATTAGACACACACACACACACACACACACACACACACACACACACACACACACACACACACACAATAGATTTATAGATAGATAGACAGATAGATAATTTTAGGTAATTTTATATAAATATGATTTTATAATTATATATGTTTTATATATTTACAAATAAATTTTAAAATTCACACACAAGCATGCATGCACTAGATATAAAATTATGCACACACCTGTTAAAATGCTAGGTTATTGTGGAGTAAAAAAAATTTACTAAGATAAATCATATAAGACCTTTAATGTGAAATTTCAAAGTATGCAATTTGAAAAACATACAAGAAAAAACAAAAATATAATAATATACAAGAAAAATAAGAAACCTATTATTAAAATAACCTAGTTACATAAGTGTGCACAACCCTAAACTAATACTTTGTTGACACATTTTATAACACCACTCAGTCTTTTTGAGTAAGAGTCTATCAGCATGTCACATCTTCACTTAGATATATAATTTTCCCACTCTTTATTTAAAAAACATTCTAGTTCTGTTAAATTGCGAGGACATCTCCTATGTACAGATTGCTTCAGGTCACCCCACAAATTTTTAATTGGATTCAGGCCTTGGCTTTCTCTAGGCCATTGAGAAACATTGATCTTCTTTTGGTTAAGTTGTTCCTTTGCTGATTTGGATGTATGATAGGATCCAGGTTGTGAACCTGGTCTTTGGCTGTTATAAAATGCCATCCGCATTCACACATTCATGCAGAAGTTTTATGACCGTAGTTTGTGATTTTCTGTCTATCATGTATCATTAACATCTATGTAATGTCCAAGAGAAAATACAAGGATGAATTTATCAACGTTGTCGTAACCAAAGTCATGGAAGTAACACAGCTCTCCTGTGAAATGCACAAAAAGAGATCTAAAATAAGAAAACTCTTTTGTGATTATTTGCAAACAGATTTAGCAAGAAATCTGAGCTATATTTTTACAGACGGCTGAAAGCTAAAGAAAAGAGGAGCAAATGGAGGTGTAATATGTGTAAGCTTTTTTAATGTTTAAGGAAAAGTTTATTAACTTTTTTCATTTTTATTAAAAGGAATATTTTAGTTAATAGGCTATTATATTTAACTCCAACCTTTATAGATGTTTGTACATACTTATTGCTGGTTATTTAGAAAATATTTTTTTTTATTAATTAACAAAAGGAATATTTAACTTGATAAAGAAAATGAAAATAAATGTTACCTTTTTTAATAAAATAAAGATAATTTCTTAATTTTAATACCATTTTTCATTTTCTGTTTTTTTTTTTTGTAATTATCATGGAAAAATCAAACTGTGAACCTAGTATCGCGAATCGAATTGAATTATGATTTGGGTGAATCGTTACATGCCTAAATGAGAGTCTGAATATGAATAAATTGGACTAAGAGAGGTTTTTGATAAGGTTATGAAAGTAACAATTCAAATCAAAAAGAAACCACTACAGGCAATGCTCTTCACAGAGCTGTTCAGGGAAATAGTGCGGAGCATGAGCGCCTGCTCTTTCATTGTAAGGTGTGTTAGGTTTCCAAGGGAAGAGTTTTGTAGAAAGTGTGGGAACTGAGAGAAGAGGTCATAGCTTACCTCAGGAATTAAGACCCTAAAATTGCCAGGCCTTTACAGGATAAGCAGTGGCTGGCAACATGTGCCTATCTTGTGGAAATTTTCTACACTCTCAACACAATGAACACAATCCTTCAAGGAAAGGAAATCAGCATTTTGGAGGTGGAAGATGCAGTTCAAAGATTCGCTGCATGCCTTGGTCTGTGGTAGTCCCAACTTGTTGCAGGAGAACTGGCAATGTTTCCTGTTCTTTCTGCCTCCCATAAGATCACAGGCGTAACACTAAGTTACTCTGTGAAACAGAACATTTTTGTGCAGGTGTGGCCTACAGGAGAATTTTAAATGGTATTTCCCTGACTCACAGTGATCTCAAAACCTTCAGTAGGTGAGGTATTCTTTTCAAGCTGTGCCATCATTAGTTGTGAGATTTAGAGGCACTGATCACACTGCAGGTTAACAGTGGCAGTAAGATGCTGTTTGAGACAACCACCCTCTCACAGTGCTTATTTCCAGCAGGTGGAATTCTCCTGCTTGGCTAAAAAAAGCTGTAATGTGTTGATTCAGTTTGGCACCACGTACTTGTGTGAATCAGGGCTTTCTACTCTAGTATACATGAAAAACAAATCCAGAAACAGACTAAATGCTCAGCATGACCTCAGAATGGTACTTTCAATAACCAAATTCAGAAAAGAAATGCTATTTGAAAACTTACTACAACCAACCACATGCCTCTCGTTAAATGTGTGTTAATGCAAGGTTAGCGTCATTGTAAAATAAGTGATGTGTTCAGGTATTAATAAGCATTGGTGTTCAAGGCTGGCGGAAGAAGGGAAGGGATAAGAAATGGAGAGATAATGGGCAAGACAAGGGAGAAAGGAGTGTAATAGGCCATCACTGGATTTGTTTATTTTTATAATTGAATAAATACATTTCATAATTAAATTCATGGTTTGTTGTTTTATGTACGAGGGAGAATTACACTTTTCCACATAGTCCTCATACAAGATGACATATTCCTTCAGAGAAGAGGTGTTTTTTTTTTTTTGGCTGCGCCGGAAGCCAGGTGAGCACCGCTTCCGGCTCCGTGCTGTAAGGAGTATGTGGACCCTTTACTAGTAAATTGCCTTTACTTCTTTTCGATTCTTTCATATAAATGTAAATGTTATGACAATTTATGATGTATTTTTGAAGTTTGGGTCCTGGGGAGACACCAAATTTCTCTTTTGGGTCTTGTACTGAAAAAGTTTGTGAACCACTGCTTTATGTCATTGTTGTGCTGAAAGGTGAAATTCCTTTTCATCTTCAGCTTACTAGTAGATGCTTAAGTGTTTTGTACTAAAACCAGCTGGTATTTGTAGTTGTCATAAGTGGTCATAATTCTCTCCGTCTTGATAAAAGCCCCAGTTCTGACTGAAGAAAAGCAGCTGTAAAGCATGGTACTGCCACCACCACGCTTCACTTCGGGTAGGATGTCCTTTTAGTGATGTGCTTTTTTGTGCCAAACTTATCTTTTGGAATTATGTAATTATTATATCTTTTGGAATTGTTCTCATCAGATCACAACACATTTTGTCACATGGTTTATGGGGATTTAGTTAGGCTTGGATGTTTTTTGTGAGAAAGGGCTTCTGTCTCACAACCCTACTCCATAGACCAGGTATGTGAAGAATACGAGAGATGTTGTCAAATGCAAAGAGTAATCAGTAGTTGTCAAATATTCCTGCAGCTCCTTCAGTGTTGCCATAGACCACTTACAGCCTCCCTGATAAGTTTTTATCTTGTCCTTTTGTAAATTTGGAGGGATTTCCTGTTCTAGGTAATATCACCATGGTGTGCCATTTTCTTCAGTTGTTGATGATGGTTTTCATGGTATTCCGTGGTACATCTAATGTTTTGAACGTATCTTTTAAACCTGCCATTTAAAAAGGCGTGTGTACAAAATGCACGCATACACACACACCCCAAGTACTTTATTAGGAGACACTCATACACCAACTCCATGCAATTATCTCATAAGCCAATCATGTGGCAGCAGTTCTGTGCATGAAATCATGCAGATTTGGGACAGCAGCTTTGAGTAATGTTCATTTAGGCACATGTTGGTTGCTGACCATACACATCCCTTCATGGTAGCAATTGTGATCTTAAATGTCGTCATCTTCCTGTGGCTACTTTGAGCATGATAATGCCCAACATCACAAAGCAAAAAGTCATCTCAAAAAGGCATCTGGTTTTATGAACATGACAGTGAGTTCAGTATTTTTCAGGAGCCTTCTCAATGACCGGATCTAAATCCAATAGACCACCTTTGGGATGTGGTAGAACGGGAGAGTCACACCTTGCACCTCTGGCAATATCACCAAATTAACACAACACGACATTGAAGAGTTCATTTTTTAGTAAGTTGTTGCCTGATGTTTTATGTTGCGCTATACCAGTGAGTTATTCTGGTCCTTTAGCGATATCACCAGATTAACATAACACAACAATTGATAGGGTTTGTTTTTATTAAGCCAAGATCAGTGAATAAGGCCACTCTTTCTGTTGCCAGATAGAAGTACTACACCAGTGAGTCACTCTGGGCATGTGGATATCATCATATAACCAATACCATCTGGGAGCAAAATATCTGAAATAGGAGAAAAACCCATTCTCTGTTGCCAGATGGTGGTGCCATACCAGAGTGTCACTTTGGGCATGTGGATATCATCATAACCAATACCTATAGCAAATCTGACACGAATCCAGTGAACCATCTAAGAGCAGTATAGATGAGATGGGTGAAAAAGCCATTCTTTCTGTGACCAGTTGGTGGTGCTATACCACAGTGTCATTCTGGACATGTGTATATCATCATAATCAATAACCAAGGTGAAGTTTGAACTGTATCAAGCAAACCTTGGAGAATATGATGCATTCCTCTTTTCATGGCAATATATATGATTTCATCCTGCTGCCATTTTAACACTTTGTAAGATATCAAAAATTCCTTTGCACTCGAGCAGGTTTCTCCACACTTTGGCCTTTCCATCACCTAAGGTTAATCTTGTTTTTAGATCTCCTGTGGCTTATCTCTGGATTTCTTTGGCAGTTCTAATCTGGCCTTCTGATTTTTAATGCTGATGAGTGGTTTTTATATTATGGTATGGCCTCTATATTTCTAGTGTAGCTTGTTTGTTTAAAAATTTAAACATTTAATAGAATGTTTACTCTTGATTTTAGCTCTGGGTTTTACCTGATGGCATTTGTTGTTTTAAAGGATAAATCAACATGAAGACTAGATGGTACCTAAGAGTATTTACAGTTGGGACTGGGTGAGGAATTGAATTTTAATTTAATTACAATTTTGGCTTCGAATGATTATGAAAAGAAGATAATAGAGATTATTGTGCCTCGTTCCATTTCACAATGATGCTCTCATTTTGGCATGTTTTTAGTTCAGTTTGAGCCAGATGCAAGATGCAAGAAGAGCCCCTTAGCTTCAGCCAGTCTTTTATTTCACTTTAACTCCAAAGTAATAATTTACCTGAATGTGTGTTATTAAAACACTGGTTTATCCTAATGATAAGAGGTGTTACACTGAGCTAGCATGCAAAGTCATTTGTTTAATTTCATTTTAGATGATTTTTTCTGTAGTGTGGAAGTTTATTATTATTATTATTATTATTAATAATAATAATAATAATAATAATAATAATAGAAATAATAATAATAATAATAATGATGTGTGCACAAGTTATTATTTTGTGTACACGATTAAAAAAACACCTTTCAGAACTTAACCTTTTGGGGCCATATTTTTTTATATTCTGTATTTTTTCCCCCCCATGTAGCATGGAATGTCTTAAATCATGCACTTCCTGTTGTAATAAACAATGGCAAATGCACCAATGTGGACTCTTTGATAGATAAATATGAATATTATAGAATTATTATTATAAAAATACAATAGTCAATTTAGCATTTACTAATGGTGATTTCTGTGTACTTATTGTACTTTGTATGCATGATTCCCTTTCCATTCACAACCTCTGCCATGGGCAAGCTACAGATTTGAGTCAATATTCAGGAACCTGAACATGAGTATCATGAAGGATAATGAGCAGAATGGCTGGCTAAAGGATACCACTGGCTATGATTGGCTCTTTTGTGTGAATCCCTTCAGGATGCAGCTCGTAGTGACATGCAGGGCATACTATCAGCCTCACCAGAACATGGCCATCCGATAAAGAATGGTAGCTACAAGGTCTAAATTTGTGTATTTTGTGAGGAATGAGGCCACAGAACATCTGAGCCAGTGTCCAGCTCCAGTAACAGGCCACCTATCCAGTGACAATTGTGGACACCTCAATCTCTGCCAAGAGAGACAAAGCCTCAGCTGGGAGAAAACCCTGTGTACACTGCCTTCAGAGGAAGAAGTATAGCAGGGTCAGAAATGTAATTATTATAACAAATTGAGTATAGTATGGAACATAGTATTCATAACTATGGCAGAACTATATACAAGTACAGGTCTTCGATTTGCCACTGGTACAGTTATAGTAATTGGCAGTCAGAAATGAAATTATTTGCATAAAATGAGTATAGTATAGAATATAGTAATCATAAATATGTTTTCATTAGTGTATAATTATCTGTAACTAAGAATCATTGTGTTTTTTAAGTTTAGGATGAGCCCATTTTATATACTTAGGGAGTGGGAACTCTTCCATGGAGTTGCAATGTTGCACCACTACAATAGCCCAGAGTGGTCAAACATTGAGAGAGCTCCTTCTGCATTTCATGTTTTTATAAGTAGCAGCATGAATCCGGAAGGAAGAATTGAAAGGAAGACGATAGAGATGGAGGAATGTCTGTTGTTAAAAGCACTATACAAATAGTGCTTTTAACAACAGACTGCCACAAAGCAGCTTCACAGAAGTGAAGCTTCTTTAAATTGAATTGAATTGAAGTGAAAAGTGAAAAATAGAGGATCATTATTATTTAGTACAAGAAAAAGCAAGGGAGCATGAATATAAGTATTTGGAAGCATGGTATGGACACCTGAAGCCACTGTATGTTCTAGAATACACTTTGAAAGGGGCAGGTAAGGGAGGGGTTGCAATCAGTTGAATCCTACATAGTGTATCTTTTAACTGTAGAACTGGGAAATGGATGATTAGCAGGGGAGTAGTGGTATTAAAACCGTTGTTTTATCTTTTATTGTCAACAATTTCCTCAATTTTGGAGGATAAGGCAAGTTCACTTTCACTGTTGCTTTTGTGCCCGTCACTTTTTTTCCTTATATAATGCTTTGTGGTAGAAAATGGGCATGTACTTTGACGTGTAAGCCAAAACCTGTAGACTCACTGGCTGTTGTGGCATTTATTTATGCTGGTTGATAGCCTGTTAGCTCTATCTAATTTCAATTCATTTTTTATTTGTATAGTGCTTTTAACAACAGACATTGTCTCAAAGCAGCTTCACAAAAGTATATATATTCTGAATAATAAACTTATGAATCTATACATTTATCTATATATACCCCTAATGAGCAAGCCTGTGGCGGCGGCGGCAAGGAAAACTCCCTGAGATGGCAAAAGGAAGAAACCTTGAAAGGAACCAGACTCAAAAGGGCTCCCATCCTCATTTAGGTCACTCTGTATAGTTCAATTACAACTATTACACTTAATACTAGGGTCAGGTTTAAAGTTCAAGACTGTTCATGGTGATTCGATGACTTCAACCAGGAGTAGGACACCGTAAAAATGTCCAAAGCTTGTCATTGCCATCAACATGTTGTTTTTTAGTGATCTTAAGATTAGAAAAGTTATTTTCATACCAGCGGAAAAATACATAGATTTTTTTAATGTCTCTTGTATACCCTCTTGAGTATTGAAGGCCAATCAGTATGTCACTTCTGGCCTGAAGGTGGCGCCCATGGTATTGAAGCATTTGACACACGTCCATTTGGCGGCAGAAGTGAGTAACTGCTTCCAGACTCCACCCAAACAAGTCAGGCCCCATTTCAAAGAATACAAGAGACAGGTTAGGAGTGACAGCAGCACACTGAGGCACCTCTTAAGGCCAATTGGAGGCCTAACTGAAACTCCACGCCGAACTCCACACCATAGCCTGACGTGCACTTCTCCAAAAATGTAACTATGCATTGCAGTGATTCAGACTGCAGCAACTGTGATTGGTCTGCTTGCTAGCACTGCATATGGCCTGTGAGCATGCATGCCTTGTTCATCATTGCCAGTGACAACTGCACAAGCTCTAGCAGCCTGTGCCACTCTCATTTTCAGTTTGCCTGTTAAATGCAAGCTATAAAAATACTTGAACGCACTGTCTACAATCAACTGTCTCTCTATCTCGCGGAGAACATCCTACAGGATCCTAATCAGTCTGGTTTCAAAGCGGCACATTCCACAGAGGCTGCCCTTTTGGCTGTCACTGAGAAGATACATGCTGCTAGATTGGCCAAACTGTCATCAGTCCTCATCCTCCTTGACCTTTCAGCAGCGTTTGACACGGTCAACCACAAGACTCTCCTGTCCATTCTTAGGAGTCTTGATATTTGTGGCTCAGCATGGCAATGGCTCGCTTCCTACCTAGAAGGCCGGTCATGTCGGGTGACATGGAAGGGATCCGCTTCTACTCCACGCAGGCTCTCCACTGGTGTCCCTCATGGCTCAGTACTTGGTCCTCTTCTGTTTTCTATCTATACTTGATCTCTTGGTGAGGTAATATCCTCACATGTATTCTCATAAGACTGCTATGCAGATGACACTCAAATCCTCTCTTTTCCTCCCTCAGACACTAATATTTCTGCTCGGATTCCTGCATGTCTGGCAGACATCTCATCATGGATGGCAGCTCATCAGCTGAAACTCAACCCCAGCAAAACAGAACTGCTATTCATCCCAGCTGATTCATCCCCACATCAGGATCTTGTGATCTCCCTTGACAGCTCTTTGATCTCTCCTTCAATCACTGCACGTAACCTTGGTGTAATTATGGACAATCACCTATCTTTTTCTTCTTATACTGTTAATCTTTCACGCTCATGCCGATTTCTCACGCTCCTCTCCAACATCAGAAGGATCCATCCATTTCTTTCCACACAGGCTACTCAGATATTTATTCAGTTCCTTGTCATCTCAAGACTTGACTACTGTAACGTACTCCTAGCAGGTCTGCTTCTGAGCGCCATTCGACCCTTGCAACTGATCCAGAATGCAGCTGCACGACTCGTTTTCAACCTTCCCACACTTTCAGTTCTACTACACCACCCCATTGCTACGCTCCCTTCACTGGCTTCCCATAGCTGCCCGCATCAGATTCAAAACACTGATGCTTGCCTACAATGCCAAAAATGGACCTGCACCCTCCTACCTCAAAGCACTTATCACACCCCGCACTGCACCACGCTCCCTCGGATCCTCCAGCACTGCTCAACTGGTTCCTCCACCTCTCAAGGCGCAAGGAAGACATGCATCTAAACTCTTCTCTGTTTTGGCACCTAGGTGGGGGAATGAGCTTCCCCTTGATGTCCGAACAGCTGAGTCACTGGATGTCTTCAAATGACGACTAAAGACCTACTTGTTTCGGAAGTACTTGGACTAGCACTTATTCTTCACTTTAATATTTAAAAAAAGAAGAAAAAAAACCTTTCTGTATTACTCGCCAACAGTTTTTAGTGTGATGGTATTCTTAGCCCAGGTCCTTGTGAGCCAGTATCAGAATATACTTACTGATAGAGACTTCAAAGCACTTATGTAAATCTCTCTGGATAAGGGCATCTGCCAAATGCTGTAAATGCAAATGTAAAAGAGAATAAAATTTTTATAAAAAAAAAAAATTTAATAAATTATTTTAGAACTGGAGTCTATTTTTTCACATTCCTTATGCACATTAGTGTCTCTTTCTCTTGTCTCTCACTTTACGTACCTACAGCATAGATTTCATGAAGCATAACTCAGCCTTAAGATGTCATGGTCACCTCTCCTACATGCAGTTGTTAAACGGATTGACGTTCTAACAGCAGGGGAGCTGGACGGCAGAGCGTTGCAGGATGCATCATCTGTCTGTGAGGTCCTGGGGTTTGCAGAGTTTTGAGGTGGTCCTGTAGAGCAAAACCTTCTAACTGCACTATACCCAGCCTAATCCAAATCTTCCTCTCTACTCTCTCCACTGTTCCACCACCAGTCCCAATGCATGGCTATTCCTCCTCCAGTTCCCCCCAAATTCTATTCAGAGGTTTTGCAGAAATTAACCTCTTATCTCTGCTGTGTCTTCCAACTGCCTATGTTGCTTCCTGAACTATTAACATTGCCACCTCCCCCACTCCTTAAATAATCTCTCTCGTACATCTAAAATACTCACAGCATGCAAATTTTCCCTGGCATTCACCATCCAGATAACCACAGTATTAGATCTAGCTGTTTGCGTTAATGGGACCAGTGTCAAAGAATGTTGGAGTTTATTATTCGCTGTGTTGCCAACTGTCTACAACAATGGAGCAATTCGACATAGTGATCTAGAACTAATCTGCTGCATATATGCAGGTTGTACTGGGGACAGGGCATGGTATTACAGGGCAGGATGATGTAATGTTATTTTTCTTTACAAAAATAAATTATTATAGTATATATATATTTTTTTAGGTATAAACACGTCTCTCTGCAGCCACATTGTTGTGCCAGTAAAATGCATCAAAAGTCACAATGTGTCAAAATGACATAACTGTTTAAATTTCATAAAGAGAATAAACAGGAAGTGATTGTGACATTTTTATGTCTGTCTTATTCTTGGTTTTACAGTGGGGGAGGAGAAGGCTCTCTGGACAGGCTTCTTCCATCTGTCAACACTGGTCTTTCACCACGCAAACGAACTACCAGCCAATGCAAATCAGAACCCCCCCTGCTGCGCACAAGCAAGAGAACCATCTACACAGCCGGTCGTCCACCCTGGTACAACGAACATGGCACCCAGTCCAAAGAAGCATTTGTTATTGGTGAGTAAATTATAACTGTGGTTGTCTGTGATAAACTATATGGACAAAAGTATTGGAACATCTGGCCTTTATACCCACAGGAAATTTTGACACCCTATTCTAAATCCAAAATCATTAATATGGAGTTGGTCCCCCCTTTTGCAGCTATAACAGCTACCACTCTTCTATGAATGCCTTTCACAAGATTTTGGAGTGTGTTTGTGGGCATTTTTGCCTTTTCACTCAAAAGAGGATTTGTGATGTCAGACACTGATTTCGGATGAGAAGGCCTGGCTAGCAGTCTCCATTCTAGTTCATCCCAAAGATGTTTCAAGGGGTTGAGGTCAGGGCTCTGTGCGGACCAGTCAACTTCTCCTGCATCAAACTCACCCAAACATGTCTTTGTGTACCTTGCTTTTGCATTGGTGCACAGTCATACTGGAACAGGAAAGGGCCTTCCCCAAACTGTTCATAGAAAGTTGGAAGTATGGACTTGTCCCAAATGTCTTGGTAGGCTGAATCTTTAAAATTTCCCTTCACTTTAACTCAGGGGCCTAGACCAACCCTTGAAAAACAACTCCTTACCATTATCCCCCCCTCCACCAAACTTTAAAGTTGGCATGAAAAGTCAGGCAGGTAACGTTCTCCTGGCATCCACCAAACCCAGACTTGTCCATTATGCTGCCAGATAGAGAAGTGTGATTCATCACTCCATATAATGTTTCCACTACTTCAGAGTTCAGTGGCGGCATGTTTTACACCACTCCATCCAATGCTTGACATTTTACTTTGTGATGTAAGGCTTACATGCAGCTATTTTGTCTTGGAAACCCATTCCGTGACACTACCAGCACACAGCTTTTGTGCTGAGATTAATACCTGAGGAAGTTTGGAACTCTGCAGTTATTGAGTCGACAGGGCACTGGCAACTTTTATGCACTATGCGCCTCAGCACTCTGTGACCCTGCTCTTTGACTTTACGTAGTCTGTCACTTCATGGCTAAGTTTCTGTTGTTCCTAAATGCTTCTACTTTTTAAAAAGACCACTTACAGTTTACTGTGGAATATCTAGCAGGGAAAAAAAATTCGTGAACTTATTTATTGGTGGTATCCTATGTCCTATGATTTATTGGTGGTGTCCTATGACAGTACCATGCTTGAATTCAGTGAGCTCTGCAAAATGATCCATTATTTTAAAAATGTTTGTAAATGAACACTGCATGGATAGGTGCTGGATTTTATACACCTGTGGCAATGGGTCTGAATGAAACCCCTGAATTCATTGTTTAAGAGGTGTTCCCCAATGCTTATGTCCATATAGTGTATGAAAATGCATACATTTTTATTAGATTTGCCTGAAACAAATTCATAAATAAAACAATGAATTGACAAAATGTAAAATTACTAAATAGAGAGGCTTACTTAGACTCTAGCCTTCTCTCAAGAAGTCCCTCTCTCAAACACTTACAGACTTTCCTTATTCTTCATTACAGATCTTTATTCTCTGAATTACTCTGAAATTCCAGCTTGATTACATTATGATTACAGTTAGTCATTTAACACATTCAGAAACATCTTATCTTAAGGTTGTTTGTTGAAAGGCCAAAAACAAAGGGCATTGTACAGAATTTGTAAGGTTAAACTTGATAAAACTTGAACTCCAATTTAACATGGATCTACCCACAGGTCTTTGCGGGGGAAGTGCTTCTGGTAAAACAACAGTAGCCCGGAAGATAATTGAAGCTTTGGATGTTCCTTGGGTTGTGCTCCTTTCAATGGACTCTTTTTACAAAGTGAGATATAGTGATCTGTTGTGGATCTCTATTCTTTGGAAGCATCTCTTGTTTCATGTATACATATTGTAGCTTGTATTGTTGGTTAACAATTCATTCATAATTGTTTAGACACATTCACTTATATAACTAAAAACATCCATAAGTACAAAACATGTATATATCCATAATTACACAGATTGATATATATACAGTGCATCCGGAAAGTATTCACAGTGCATCACTTTTTCCACATTTTGTTATGTTACAGCCTTATTCCAAAATGG
>JAQQZR010000015.1:14210585-14226144 GCA_030068235.1 Notoglanidium macrostoma | reverse complement strand
TTACTTCTGGTACTATCTGTTTGAAGAAACATGTAGGTAAAGTATCTAATACACAGGTTGATGATTTTGAGGAGGAAATTAGTGAGATTAGTTCAGTCTCGAAGGGCTGTAAAACATTCTAATGGCTGATCCGATATAATTATATTGTTGTCTACCGAGTCGCTCACCAGATTGTATGGATTAAAATTCATAGTTTGTATTTTTTGCCTGATACTGTCAATCTTGTCATTGAAAAAAGTCACGAAGTCATTGCTACTGCATGTTGATGGTATGGAAGTTTCTGTGGTGTTCTTATTCCTAGTTAATTTTGCTACAGTATTAAATAAGAATCTAGGAGTATTTTTGTTATCTTCTATTAGATTGGAGAAATATGTTGATCGAGCAGCACTAAGGGCTTTCCCATGGCTCAGTAGGCTCTCCTTCCATGCTAATTTGAATACTACCAATTTAGTTTGATGCCACTTACGTTCTAATTTGCAAGTGGTCTGTTTTAAGGAGCATGTGTCATCATTATACCAGAGTGCTAATTTTTTCTCTCTAATTATTTTCTTTTTAAGTGGGGCTACTTTATCTAGTGTATAGCAAAATTTTGACTCTAAGCATTTAGTCGCCTGATGAAGTTCTGTGGAGTCCGATGATGATTCAATTAAAGTTTATAGTTCAGGGAGATCATTGATAAATCTCTGTGCAGTAGCTGACATGAAAGTTCATTTGTCACGATAGCGTGGCAAAGTGCATATATTCTAACTAAGACACATTTTAAAAGAGAGGAGATAATGATCTGAGATAGTTTCAGACTGTGGAACTGCATCAATCTTTTCTATACTTTATCCAAAAGTCCGTATTAGATCCAGGGTGTGACCACCATCATGAGTGGGTCCTATTATGTTCTGTTTAACTCCTACTGAGTCTAGAATTGACACGAACGCTGTCCTCAGAGGATCTTCTGGGTCATCAAAATGAATATTAAAGTCTCCAAAAATCATTGCTTTGTCTAAGGGGACAACTAGGTTTGAGATGAAATCTGCGAATTCACATAGAAATTCAGAATATGGCCCAGGGGGTCTGTAAATAATAATTAGTGGAAATAACTGGATGGACGTTGAGCTGTTGGTTTTAGCTTAGCATCCAGGTCATGTATCTGGACCAGTAGTATGGCTCAGTGAGAGTCAGGGACATTAGTAGATAACACTGGCTGGAGCTGAGCTGGGGCAGCCTGATTCCCGGAGCTTTAGCTTAATATCCAGTCCTCGTCTCTGTGCCAGTTGTAAGGTTCAACATGGGTTGGGGAATCTTCAGGGACTTCCCCAAAAACAAAACCCATCCACTCTTTTCAGCTATCCTTTGGAACTCTATGTCGACACTGATTTTCTTTTTTGCATTCTGGAACTGCACACATACCCTTTCTCCCTGATATCTCCATCTGTTTTGCTGAATAGCTATGTATAGATGACTCTGCTCCTCTTCTTGATTCAGATTACTATGGGTGGTCATATGCTGATAGGAGGGTGATATATGCACGGTGCTACATACCAGTGACATGCTTTTCTAATTGGCCTGTTCTTTCTGCCTATTTTCATTCTATGGCCATGACAAGCTAGGAAGGTAACAGCCCTCTTTAAAAGTCCAAGTGTGTCCCCAAGTCACGTTGACATATCTTATTTCAAAAACAACAAGAAATAAAATTCATGGTCACCTTTAAACAATCAAACTAACAGGGCACACCTGGGCTACAAGAAACACCTATTAGTAGTCTTGTTACAATATGTTTGATTACTTGAAATATGGGTAGGTTCAAACAAAAGGTGCCATGCTCTAAATTGTTTACCATATCTAAATGTAAATATCAGGAAATGAAAGCTGAAATTCTGATTTATCATCTCATATTCATGTTTTGATGAATACAAATATCTTCAGTGTATAGCAAAAACAAAAGTATTGGTATTGCTGTTACAATACTTTCAGAGGGGACTGTTAGTACAGTTAGTTATTGTACTCATTGTAATGCATTATTTTATTTATATATTGTTGATGAAACTGGATGATAAAACAGATAAGGCTTTGACCTGCAGTGATGCAGCGATCAGAAATAAATATATTCAAATTTGAACCAAGTGAGTTACAATAGCTAGATACATTTGGAGTCTAGTAGCATTAACAGCAAATAAGCTGATGTAGGGGTATATTGGTAATTAATAAGAAGTATTGTGGGGGGGTTTTGTGTTTGACACTGTTGGCTTTGCCTGCTCATTGCACTCGACCTGTTCTCTCTCTCCTTCCCTCTGATCTCCCCTTCCATCTCTCTATCCTTTCCTGTATGCCTCTTCCCCTTGGCGGGGATGCAGCGCGAGCTCAGTGTCAGGTAGAGTAGCACCAAATTTCACTCTTACACTACCTGCCTCAGCAGGCTAAGGTACCCCATCAGTGCTGCTCTGAAATCAGCTTATCCATTTAAAAATACTTTAAACACTATGTAAAAACAATTGTTGTGCACTGTGAGATTTTTGAAAGATATTTGTGTACAATATCATTAGAAACAGTGGAAACAAAACATTTCATATATTCCATGTAAATATCAAAGGGTAAGTTTTCAGTGATAATTTAACAGAGCTGATTTCATTAATTATCAATTAGAATAAGGATCATGTAATGGTTATTGATTGTAAGTAATTGCCTTATGTTGAGGAGCTACACACCATATTTTAACTCCAAGCACAATTTTTTTGGAGTCCACTGTTAATTAAATGTAAATGACTGCAGAATCTGACTGTGCTTTGCTAATGTTAGCTGTTTGCCTTCTAACAAATAGCCAATTTAGATATTTATATATTATTATTATTATTATAAGTAGGCTTATATCTATATACTTAGTGTGATTTTGATCAAAATCTGAGCTTTTATTGCTTTTTTGATAGTTTCATATTTATTCTGCACTCAAATTAGATATTTATTTGCAAGACATTAAACAAAGTCTGTAGAAAATGAAGTCTAAAGTATAAAACTTGTGTTTTAACTATTAACAAATCTGGCTTCAGACCAGCAGCAAGGGGAAAACTTCTGTTCACATTTACTGGCAATCTGTATCTGCTAACTTACTCCTGAGAATGCTGCACCTACACCAGTGAACCAAGAGAGGGTGCTGTCTGTTTATATAAATCATTTATATAGACTAAGATTAATGCAGTCTTGCCATCTTTACCAATGTAAATCACTCAAATCAATATTCATGAGAATGTAACAGCTCCCAAACAGAATTTAATTGTTTTGGCCATGGTGTGCAGCAGTCAGAAGCAAGTTCAATGGAGACATCAGTCTCTTTCCATGCATTAATGTTTTGAAAGAGACACTCCTTTTGCATTCTGTGTCTAAAATAAACAACTGTCTTCCTACACTTGACCCCTCCCACACTTCTTGTCTTACTGTCACTGACTCTCACTCCATTTTAGCTTGTCTTTACCTATAGTCGAAGATCTTGCCCACAGAAATGTTTCCAGTGTCTACTACAAAGACTTGATTTTTTCCATTGGGCAAGCTAACAGAGAGATAGAGAGGAAGTACAGCTCTTCTTTCTTGTGACACAGGATGTATCAGGCTTTTGCATTGCTGCACTCTGTTGCCAGTAACTGTCAGAGTAAGAGAGTGACAGCACAGCAGACACCATACACAATACAGACACATTTTTCAAATATCCAGCACAGAGCTTACAACAGAAAACATGCAAAGGTTTTGAAAATTGATCAAGTCTAATAATTGTCTTCCAGATCTTGATCTTGTTGATCAAGTGCAAAGCAAACAAGTCACACTTCTGACATCTCTACCAAATTTCCTTCATCCCTTTATCACCTTTTGAATAATGTGTGATGTCTATCTTTTCTTTTCCCTCTCTACTTGTTGTCATTTCTGTTTTTGTTATGTTTGTTTGTTCTCCATCCATAGAGGAAACTCCGCTGGGATATGTGAGATTTGCATGTTATTTTTATTTATCATTGCTTGCTTTTAATTATTGTAGCGAGAACATACCTGCAGCCAGAAGTGTGATTTTGATGTGGTCAAGTCAAATGCTGCAAGTTGTTATATAACAGAATGTCTGATTACTTAAGGTGTTAGTTGTACATAACATAAAGTAGGATGAATTCAGATATACTGGGACACACTGAATTTCCATTTGGTCTAAGCTTTCTTGTCATTAATAAAACAAATGCCCCAACATATGAAAAATTTCTAAAATACTCAAAGTGTTAATGTACATATGAAGATAAAATTATTCTAAAAATCTGAAGATGCATGGCCTATGGTTTTGTTAAGACTGACTGAAATTAATATTTTAATGACATTTGATTATTTTCTACAGCATGGTGATTTGGGACACATATCCATTGGTTTAGACATTTAATTTCATCCACAATTGCATTTTTAAAAATTATTTATTTGTACATTTGTTACTTATTAATGGTGTCAATAAATCCCATTTCAGTAACAGGATTTTTAAAAATCATATCCAAATTCATCAACATATTTTAATATTATATGAACAATTAACAATGTCAAATTTACTACATATTAAGATGATGGGCTAAATAAGTTTCTATAATTCAATAGCGATAGTAACTGTGTGTAGAAAATCTTATAAATTTGTATTTAGTTATAAAATTCATTACCAATGTTTTCTAAAATTCACTATAAACAGATTAAGTAATAGTCACAGTAGAAAACCCCACTAAAAGGTAAGTAACATCATTAATCTTTTAAAATATACATATTCTAAATATCTGCACATGATTTGAATAAATTTTACTCTATTTTGTTACAGTAGAATATATGCATAATAAATATGTGGAATTCATTTTTCATGACTTTTTTTTGACCTTATGGAAGGAAGAAAAAAGATGTTAATATTAAACATCTAAGGAGATTGCTGAAACTACTAGAATTGGGTTAAGAACTGTCTAACATATTATTAAAAACTGGAAGCATAGTGGGGAACCATCATCTTCACGGAAGAAATGTGGTCGGAAATAAATCTTGAATGATTGTGATCGGCGATCACTGAAACATTTGGTGAAATCAAATCGTAAAAAATCAACAGCTGAACTCACGGCTATTTTCGACAGTGACAGTAAGAGCATTTCCACATGCACATGCATGTGAAGGGAACTCAAGGGATTAGGACTAAACAGCTGTGTAGCCTTAAGAAAACCATTGATCAGTAAGGCTAATTGGAAAAAAAAAAGGCTTCAGTTTGCTAGGGAGAATAAAGATTGGACTCTGGAGCAATGGAAGAAGGTCATGTGGTCTAATGAGTCCAGATTTACCCTGTTCCAGAGTGATGGGCGCATCAGGGTAAGAAGAGAGGTGCATGAAGTGATGCAGCCATCATGCCTAGTGCCTACCTTACAAGCCTGTGGGGGCAGTGCTATGATCTGGGGTTGCTTCAGTTGGTCAGGTCTAGGCTCAGCAACGTTATGTGCCCAAAGAATGAGGTCAGCTGACTACTTGAATATACTGAATGACCAGGTTATTCCATCAGTGACTTTCTTCTTCCATGATGGCACAGGCATATTACAAGATGACAATGCCAGGATTCATCGGGCTCAAATTGTGAAAGAGTGGTTCAGGGAGCATGAGACATCATTTTCACAAATGGATTGGCCACCACAGAGTCCAGACCTTAACCCTATTGAGATTTTTTGGCATGTGCTGGAGAAGAATTTGCGCAGCAGTCCGACTGTTCCATCATCTCTATAAGATCTTGGCGAATAATTAATGCAATGCTGGACAAAAATAAATGTTGTGACATTGGAGAAGCTCATCAAAACGATGCCACAGCGAATGCGTGCTGTAATCAAAGCTAAAGGCGGTCCAATGAAATATTAGTGTGTGTGTGTGTCCTTTTTTTTTGGACAGGCAGTGTATTTCAGGGCTAACACAGACATTCACAGTCACATTCACACCTATGGGCTATTTAGGGTGGCCAGTTAGCCTAATCTACATGTTTTTGGCCTGTGGGAGGAAACCAGAATGCCTGGAGGGAACCCAAATTTTTCCTGCTCAAGGATTTTTGGGATCACCTTCCTGGTTGATGCTTACCAATAACCCTATATATGATATCACCTGAAATAATTGAATGTTATTTCTATTGGGCATTTCTACTGCAAGGGCTAAGTAACATAAGTTATATGAAATATGTGGACATATAACCCATCACATTGATTTGTGGATCTTCCCCACACTGTTTGTCTAAACTTTTCACAACACAATTGTCTAAAATGCCTTTGTATGCTTTAACATTAAACTTTCCATTAAATGGAACTAAGGGGCTTAGCCCAAACCCGTTCCAGTATGACAGTGCCCCTGTGCACAGTCTGAAGTCAGTGAATCAATGGTGAAGAACTCAGTTAGCCCCACAGATCCCTGACCTCAACCCCCATTGTGCACTTCTAGGATGAATTGGAACACTGAATGCATGCCAGGGAGTTCTTTCCAACATCCAGCATTGATGCTTGAATGGATTTACACCTAATTTAAATGGCTTATACAAGACAAAATTCTGAAGTCAGAAGCATGGGGCATGGTCTTACATAGGGGTGTAGCAGATAAGGTCAGATAACTCAAGAACCGTAAGTCTGAAATTTGGTATATTTCATCCATATGCTAATCCATATGGAGTGGATATGATGATGACCCATTTAGTTATAAAACATGGGATCAATTGGCCAATAAACCCTGCAGCAGCAATTTGACAGGGTTAACACTGAGCTATTGTTACAAAACTTGAAAATTAGGTTCCTCTTGGGACCCACTTGCAAAGAAAGCAAATTGGCCTGCAAACTGGTGGGCTCTATTCATGTTTTTGCATATTAAAATAATTATATCTCTTGTGAAAAAAAAAAAAAAGGTTGATTGAAAATATTTTTGTTTTCAAAAAGGCGGATGCTGGAGGCAGGATGGTGGCATGGGGCAGATGGACACCTGCAAAATGAATGCCAACTATAGAAAAAGCAAATGCTGAATTCTGTACATATTTGGCAATTTAGAAATCCTGCCCCAGAGAACATTTCTTAGGTCCCAAAAAGATTAAGTGTCCTGGAAAAAGAGAACTTATGGTCACCATAAATAAGGTGTGCCATAAATGTTAATAATTATGCTGATTCTGTACCTGAAAGCACACAAATTTGCCTTTTGGACAATTTAGCCCCATCCGCTCCAGTTTAAGATAATTTGCGTAATGTGCAAAACCTACTTTTGCATACTTGTCCTAGGTTATTAGCCCAATCTGTAAAAAATGTTTTTTTAATGGTTTGTTGGATTTATTATGATGAGGAGGAGCCTCGTTAACCTCATTAATGCTTGCATGGATTCACATGAAACTTGAAAGGCATATAGAAGACAAGATTCTGAGGTCATGTACAGTTTGGGGTCTGATCATAAATGGGGGGGGAGCAAACTAGCTAAAGATAACTAACCCTAACCCTAGCTATGGTGAGAGAACTTTCTCAGGTCTGTAAGATACGTCCATCTAGATTTTTGATAATGACCTGATTAATTAAAAAAAAACATGGTTGCCATGAGCCAGTCAGATTTAAGCAGGAACCTTATGGGGTTAACATTGAGCTAATGTTACAAAAATTGAATATTTTGAGTTTACTAAATTGAGTTCAATAACTGTTCAAATAACTAAGTTCAACTGACTGTTTCTCAGGAACAAAGTTCTGTTGAGCTGAAATTTGGTAGAGTGTGTTCCCACAGATACATTCTAGAATCTAGTGGAAATTGAAGAGTGGAGGCTGATATAGCACCAAAAGGGGTCCAGCCCCATATGAATTTCCATGCTTTTGGAATGAGATATTCAAGAAGCACATAGGGTGTGATGGTTAGGTGTCTACATATGTTTGGCCAAATAGTGTAAGTTTTGACTTTCACTTATGAGGCCATAAAATTCTGTCATAATTTACTTGCTGCCCCAATATACCTGAATTCACCTAACTTTTTATTTAATTGTGTGATTGTGATTGTAGTGAAAAACATAATTAAAGCTTAATGAAAGGTTTGGTTCCTTTGCTCAGACAATGCAATGTGCAATGTTTGACTGACTAGCTTGGAATATATAATTAATCGGTGATTTAAATAATGTCACTGAATCTGACCAGCTCTTAAGTAATGCTGGACATGTGAAGCCATGATCTGGCCAATATCTGATGGCAGGACATTTCTGCAATCATAAAATATATACACACTCAGGAAAATTTGTCATTGTTTGGTTGTAAGAGCTCCTGTTAGGAGTGCCTATATTTGCAGCTTCATTTGCACTTTTTCCCCCGACAAGCAACTAACTGTGCCCAGTAATGCTGTACATGATTTCCATTAACTTGACTAATGTGTGTGTCTGTGTGTGTGTGCGTGTGTGTGAGAGAGGGGGGGAATGTGCAGATATGATATGCACCGTCTGTATTTGCATGTGCTGGTGGCCCAGTTAAGTGTGACGTTGCACTGACCACTTCCTGTCTCTCTCTGGTGGCTATGGTAACAGGGCGGCGCTGGCATCTGCCCATCAAGCTCAGCCTCTACCCCAAACTCTGTGTGTTTTGGAGAGCACACCGCAGGTCCGCGGTATGCACACCATTATCAGGTCAGACACACTCAAACAGACCCAGAAACCTTCAGTGCTATGAATGGTAGTTGTGACCCACAATTGTATATTCCTTGTCAATTTAAGTGCAATTAGACTTATCTGTTACTTTTGTTAAGATATTTCATTGTTTAACTACAAAGACTACAATTAAAATATATGATAACAATACAATAATATACAACAATTAAATATTGTCAGGTGCATAAATATTTGGACAGTCACAAAGTTATTATGTTAGCTATCTACCACAATATATGTGAGTTGAAATTAAATAATGAATATGAGCTCAGAAACATTAGGTATGGCCAGATCAAATATTTGGTACATTCTTAAAAGAAAGGTGAGCTACACTGATGAGCTGAGGAGCACCAAAAACCACAGAAGACTGTGGAAGAAAACTGTGGTGAATATGGTGAAAATTCATTTCTTGGTGATGAAAAACCCCTTCATGACAGTTGGCCAGAAAAGAACATCCTCCAGGAGGTAGGCATATTTGTCTCAAAGTCAACAATCAAAAGAAGGCTTCACCAGAGTAAATACAGGGGGTTTATCATAAGATTTGTAACCTGGTTGTAAAAGTTAAAACAGGAAGATATATTCCTGCCCACCAGGACACATTTATGTTCCTCCACACTTACAGGGGAGACTAACCACTTGGGCACACACAGCCGCTGCATCTTGTTATCCCGGCACACAAATAACCCTGGCACTACTCAGTGAGAAATATTGGTGGCCCATCGTGCATCAGGAGGTTAACAAATATGCATCTTCTTGCTCAACAAGCACTAAAGCCAAGGTACCCAGAGCATTTCCTTCAGGGAACCGCCCTTCGTCCCACTTGGCCATTGATTTCATCATGTATCTCGGAGATTCTGCAGATAACACTGTAACCCTCGTAATAACGGACCATTTCTGAGACTTATTAACCTTCTGGCACTACCCACGGGTTTTTGAATTGGCTGAACTGTTATTTACCCACGTATGCTGCTATTCTGGCATCCCTGAGGAGATAGTGAGTGACACAGATCCTCAGTTCACCTCCCAGGTGTGGGCCGGATTCATGTAAAAGCTAGGAGTCACAGTCAGCCTAACCACCGGCTACCATCCCCAATTGAATGGCCAGGTGAAGCGGGCACACCAAGAAATTGGGAGATTTTTAAGGACCTACTGTTCAGAAAATCAGAATGATTGCTCTTGGTTTCTCCCATTGGCAGAGTACTCCCAAAACTCTCTACGCCACTCCTCCATGCAGTTAACCCCATTCCAGTGCATTCTAGGATATCAACCCCCACTATTCCCATGGCATGCCATCCCCACCGAAGCTCCTGCAGTTGATGACTGGTTCAAGCAGGTATGGGAGTGGACGCACCAACATCTCAGGCAAGTGGCCGAGAATCAGAAGCAGTTCGCTGACTGACGTCAGAACGAAGGCCCACAGTTCAACCCTAGAGACCACATGTGGCTCTCTACCCATGACCTGAAAGGTCAGCTCAGATTCAGAAACTAAATGCCTGGTACATATGTATGATGGAAAACCAGCATATACTACACTTCCCATGAGCATTTGCACCCTGAAAACATGGCTGACACAGAAATGCACTCAGACATGGACTACGATTCCCAAGAGCACATTAACACAGACAACATGGCAGTCTATCTCCCGCATTCAGAGTCATCTGACTTCTTTTGGAAGCATGTGCTTCCAATCACTCCCACTCACTCAAGACCGTTTTTATACGTCATCGTTTGTTGTGTGCTTCGCGAAGCATTAGTCTTGCTCCTTGTGTGTCTGCTATTGCCAAGCCTTATGTTCTGTGATTGCTCTTCAGGTTTATTGACACTCTTCTATGTTTCCTGGATTACTGAGCCTGCCTTTGCCTCGTGTACTCTATCTGCTGATCGCATATACTGTATGCCTATTTATTGAACCTGCTCACTGTCTGCTGATTCTGATACCTTTGCCTGATTATTTTAATAAACTGATTGAACTGCATATGCTTCTGTCCTGGGCTGGTTCTCATGACAATACCACCACATCTTATGGTGTGGGAATGTATGGCTGCCAATGGAACTGGTTCCCTTGAATTTTTTTGATAATGTGACGTCTCACAAACAGCAGGATGAGTTCTGAAGTGTATAGGATTATATTATCTTCTCAGATTGATCCAAATGCTTAAACACCCATTGGTGGTGGGCACTTGACAGTGCAAATGTGAAGAATTTTTTCAAGGTAAAGCAGTGGAATCTTCTGTAATGGTCATGTCAAACCTGACCTGAATCCAATTTAGCATGTATTTCACTTGCTGAAGGCAAAATGCCCTGAGAGCAAGCAGTAATCTGATGATCTGCCAGAACATAACAAGGGAAGAAACCCAGTATCTGGTGTTGTCTATAGGTTCCAGACTTCACACACTTATTGGCTGCAAAGGATTGTTAAAAATGTATTAAAAGTATTAAAAATGACCATTTAATTTATAATTGTTAATTTGTCCAATTAAATATAATAAATAAATAGAGTATTTCTATATTGTTCACCTGACTTAATGAAAGATGTAAATATTCTGAAATTAAAGCTGAAAGTCTGGACTTTGAAGTTATTCATTATTTAAATCCAGCTCCAATATATGGTCGTAGATGGCTAAAATAAAAATAACTTTGACAATGACTGTATTATTTAAGCATGAACTTGCCCCATGCCACTGATGAAACTGATGTGATACACAGAAGTGTATGTAGGGCTAACGAAGTATATGATCTGATAACGCTAATGTAGCACTGTATTCATTTTGCGGCTTTTTAAACTGTTGCTCATGCTACATCACATTAGTGTTTTTCAAAAACATCTATCAGCAATGAACACACTACATGCCCTCTTCTCCATACATTGGCTCACAGACCCCTACAACTGGATAGTCTTGCTCTGATTGACAGGAAAGAAAGTACTTCACTTCCTTCTCTCCCACCCAGAGAGCAGAACCAATATCTCTTGGGCTCTCAGCTACGGGTGACTGTGTCATTGGCAGGATTTGAATTGGTAGTCTCATGATAAGTTAATGCTTCTTTGTTGCACAGTATTTCAACTGCTATTTTTAAAGGAATTTGACCTATTGAACCTATTGTGTTTATATTTTAGGAAATAGAGATTATTTTAACTAGTGATATTTGGTACACATGAATTATTTTAGACATTTCTATGTATTATATACTGAAATTATGATTATGGTGTTTTGTGCATCAATTCAGAATTGTTGAACAGATTCATGATGCATCTGTGAATCAGCTGCTTTTCTTCAGCCTACTCACTACTGATATCTGTTAGAAGTCAGTGATTGTACTGGAAAGTGTTGTTTATTTAAAACTTATCTTTGTAACTAGTTAATGTTTCATGATGTGTTTTGTTTTCAGACAGTGTAATCTGCTTTATTATTTGAAGGACAACTCAAGTTAATTTAAGTGTAACTTAAATCATGTATAGTATTAAGAATAATGGAGATTGAAAGTTGATGACAGAGAGATTGAGCTTAAAACAGAAAGAAAATTCTGATGATGTTTCTCCTTGTGAATTCAAATTCTTTTCTAAAATAAGATCACAAATATAAAATTTTTTAAATGGAAAATGAATAGCTACAAATTTATGTGATTTATACTCAAATAGATGGGCATATAGCCGTTGTTTCAAGCTACATTTCTCAGGCTTCTTGTGTTTAGGGATAGTTAAAACTGACTGGAAAATTCAGTGTTAATACCATTCCTTAACTGGCCTCTATATACACTGTATATGTTTATGCAACCCCAAATTTCACATAAATGTTATGACTGTTGGAGCAGCAGAAAATTGCCATTCTCATTCATTCTACACTTTTCTGACCACACTACCAGGACATCAAATAAACTAGTGCACAACCCTTTGGGGACAGCTGAAATTACAACATATGGTCAACAAAAATGTGGCATGACATGGTGAGACAGTGTATGCATCAGAGAATGCATCTTTTTTGTAGTTATTCATGTATATCATTACCATACAACAACTCATGAAACTAAGTTGCACAATCATGGCAAATTTGTAGAGTACTATTTAAAATAAAATTTACATAGTATACTAAATGTGATTCTATGATGTTGGATTTCTATTGTATAAGACAGCACCTCTAACAAGCAGAGCATAACACAGGCTCACATTTTATTTTCTTCTTATGCAACACTAAAACAACTAGCATGAAACACTTGTTAAATGGCCTTTAGATTGGCCTTTAGCTGCATCTACATTTTTGTCTTCAGAGCTTGCATAAAAATATTGTTTTTCTTGTGTCAAAAGAATGTCTGCATATGCAGCTCCATTCTTGAAGTTTACATTACTTTCTATCTTATTAAATTCACTGATTAAATCACATTAATACATTTATATAGAATATTTCCACAGCCTTGGGTTTTGTAATTATAATAATGTGTTCCAGGAATAAAGAGACTAGCAGAGATGAGTTCATCTTCTACTCCAAAAGGCTGATGAGACTCCTCATTGAGAGAGCACTCTCCTTCCTTCCATCTCAGGTCAGAAAAAAGTAGAGAAACAAAACTGTAATGGAGAAAAATGTAGAGTATATTTAATCAGTGTTCTTTTTGCATGGGTTTGTTTTTGAGGCGGTGCCTTGTGTATGGAAACTAAGGTTGCATGTCCACCGCAGTGGAAAAAAGAAGCAGTGTAAGGCACAAAGAAGCAGCATATGCCTTCATAATGCACTACTACAAGGTGTCAAATGAGACCCTTTACAGATAAAAAGCTCTATCAAAGCTCAGCAGCTCTTCTGAATCCTGCTCTGCTCATCTTGCTTTTAATACATTATAAGGTATATAAGGTATTTTTTAACATTGTGTTATAGATGAAGCAGATTGGCTTTACAGTGAAATCATTCCTTTTGATTTTGGTTATTCTTTGCTTGGCTATTCTTCTACAACATGAACTGAAAGTAAACTACTTGAAAAAAATACTGTGTATATACATGTCACTTTTTAAATTCAGTTGGTCAATCTTATCTTGTCTCAAGGTTCATGTTGTTCAAACCCCACAAGGCCAGGACTATGAAGGAAGGACCTTTCAAGGGAAGAGGGTTAGTAGGAAATGTAGATCTGGCAGAGGTCACAGATGAGTCACATTTTCCTTGTTTGGTGTCACAGTCTGCCTGAATCCTGATAGTGTGTTTGTAGTAATGACAAGCACATTGCTGCAGTTAATGTTTTTTGTATTTCTGGTTGAGCAGGTCACCGGTGTATCTATCCTTAGAGCAGGAGAAACCATGGAGCCTGCACTCAGGGCTGTCTGCAAAGATGTCCGTATTGGCAAGATTCTAATCCAGACCAATCAGGGCACAGGAGAGCCTGAGGTACCGTTCCAATTGCTACCATCCCATATTAGGAAATATAAAAGTGAGTTAGCATTTAAACTTGAATATGGTCTCATAAATACGTTATCAGTAACTTTTTTTTAGCAGATTTTAATGCCTAACTAAGGCCTAAACAACTACATATTTGTTTCCGAAGTTGCAAACTATGATTAATTTGTTTGGTTTTAATGATGTTTTAAGCTGCTGATGAACATACCATTTCTACTTCATATGTTTGTAGTTGCATTACTTGCGTTTGCCCAAAGATATCAGTGAGGACCATGTGATTCTTATGGACTGTACTGTGTCCACTGGTGCTGCAGCCATGATGGCAGTACGAGTCCTACTGGTGAGGACAAGTATGCAGCCATACACACATACACAAGCATAATTTCTACATTGATTCTGTATCATTCTTTAGGCCCATGTTTTATTTATTTGTGTATATACTGTCATAAGGTCACCACTCGGATACAATGAAAAAATCCTCCAATTTATTTGTAATTATTATTATATGTGAATAAACCAGTCCTTCTCCAGCCTCTATTTTTTTTCTTTCTACTATGATAAGACAAGACTAGCACAGCCATCATGAAGACTTTCACATGGTGGAAAATATACTATTAGAAAGCACTGACCCCTGAGTTTAGAAAAAACCTTGAACCCTTAGAAAAAAATCTTTAGCATATCTTATCCACCCCTACAATCCCCCATGACCCATAAATATTTGAAGCCAAACAGCTGTCAATACATCAAGAAAAAACCTTTTGATCTGTTGCTTTGCCACAATAATGTAGATACCACTACCAAGTATGGTAAATTTGCTGTAGCTGCATTCTTGGGTATCTCACTGACAGCACTTTTCAATGCAAATATGCAAATATAACACTTTTTATAGATTTATTTAACAAGGCTTCAAACAAAAAAACTAATAAACTTTCTGATAAAATCAAAATAATCTGTCTTATATCAAGCATATAGTTTCATTTGTCTATAAAAATGCATCATATTTCCATCTACAACGATCTAAAATTTGTTAGGTTTTGACCTGAACAAAGTATCAAAATGCTCTGCAAAATGTATGACATGTCAGTAAATTTGCTGTGGTTATACAGTATTTTGTTGGTGGTAAACATTGTCTGAGAGGTATTCATCAATTTTGGAAAAAGTGGTATTTGAATTCATTTTGTATCAAAGCAGTGCAAAAGTGCACAGTTTAGATCACATAGTGTACTGATATAGCGATTGTGTTAAGTGTTTTGTAAATGTGGGCATGGTATTGAGTCAAGTGTGAAAATGATTGTAAAAAAACCTGTAAATGAATGTCTCCTTACAGAAAGCTTCACCCCATCTATGTAATATGTTTTGTTTGTTTGTTTGTTTTGTTAAATAACATTTAAAAAATTTACCCAGAACTACTGTCAGAGGCACGCTGTTATAAAAACACTTTCTGCAGTCAGATTTGAGAATTCAATAGCAGTGTGTGTGTGTGTGTGTGTGTGTGTGTGTGTGTGTGTGTGTGTGTGTGTGTGTGTGTGTGTGTGTGTGT
>JAQQZR010000015.1:14178166-14202761 GCA_030068235.1 Notoglanidium macrostoma | reverse complement strand
TCCAAATCATGTCCAATCAACTGAATTTACCACAGGTGGACTCTAATTAAGCTGCAGAAACATCTCAAGGATGATCAGTGGAAACAGGATGCATCTGAGCTCAATTTTGAGCTTCATGGCAAAGGCTGTGAATACTTATGTACATGTGCTTTCTTAGTTTTTTTATTTTTAATAAATTTGCAAAAACCTCAAGTAATTGTAGTAGTACAATACCTTCCCGGATGCTCTGTAGCATATGAAAAGAAATTAAAATATGTACAAATTGAATAAAATGTGCAATTAGCAGCAATGGCCGATTATTATTATTGGTGTAAAGTGCACTATAATGCAGTTCAATGTCTGTGTGTGTGGGGAGGGGGCGTAATCTGAATCTAGTCCTAGGTGGTGTTCTGGTTCAAAACCCGAACAGCCTGAGGGAAGAAGCTCCTCCTCATTCTCTCTATGTTAGCCTTGAGGGAGTGACAGGAAGACACTTCCCTGATCTCAACAGGGAGAAGAGTCCATTTTTGGGATGGCTGAGGTTTTTCATTATCTTCCTGGCTTTGGTCGAGCACCTCTTGGTGTAGATGGACTGCAGGTCAGGGAGCTCAGCACGGATGGTGCGCTCGGCCGATTGCCCCACTCTTTGGAGAGCCCGTCTGTCCTTCTTGGTGCTGTTCCCGAACCAGGTGCAGATATTTCCCATCAGGATGCTCTCGATGGTGCAGGAGTAAAAGTTCCTCAAGACCCTCAGTGGTAGGTCAAAAGTCCCTGAGGCGTCTCATGTAGAACAAACGCTGCAGGGTCTTCTTTACCAGGACATTGGTGTGGCAGGACCATGGTCCTGCATGATGTGATCACTTAGGTACCGGAAACTGTCCACTCTCTCCACTGGCATTCCACTGATGTGAAGGGGCTGGTAGCTCCTCACCTGCTTCCTGCTGAAGTCCACGATCAGCTCCTTTGTTTTGCTGACATTAAGGAGGAGGTTGTTCTTCTGGCACCAGTTCTCCAGGTTTTTAATCTCCTCCAGATAGGCCTTCTCAATGATGTCAGAGATCAGGCCCAGCACAACAGTGTCGTCAGCAAACTTAATGATGGAGGTGGATTCTGACGTGGCTACGCAGTCATGAGTGTACAATAAGTACAGCAGGGGGCTCAAAATACAGCCCTGGGGGGCTCCAGTGCTGAAAGTGATGGAGGGAGAGACATGTTTGCCCACCCACACTGATTACATTCGGTCAGTGAGAAAGTTGAGGATCCACTGACACAGTGATGGGCTGAGTCCCAGATCCTTCAACTTAGTGAAGAGCTTTGAGAGTATTCAAGGGAGTGCAATTTACATTGAGGGTTTGAAAGAGCTTTATGGAGAAACTGGGAGTCTCTCTAAGACTCACTTCTGGCTATCATCCTGAGGTGAATGGTAGGTATAGTGGATGAAACAGGAGATCGGCTGGTTCCTGAGGACTTTTGTGGGGATAGGTGACTGGGCCTGTTTTCTTCCATGCACAGAGTATACAGAGGACTCCCTCTGCCACTCCACTTCCCATCTCATTCAATTCCAGTATGTGCTTGGGTTCCAGCCTCCTGTGTTCCCAAGGAATTCCAGTCCCACTGACTAGTCACTGAGACACTCTCCTCCACACCTCTCGAGGGATCATGGAGGGATTCCCCTCATTGAGGATGTGATGCTGGATCAGACACATGATGAGTCCCTGAGACATGCCTTTGACCAAGTAAGAGTAATTGATTGTCAAAAAGATCCAGTCTGTCTTTATCTCCTACCCATACTTTCCTATCATTAAACATAAGTTATAATGAGTGATGCAAGGCACTCAAAACAGAGAATAGATGACCCAGTTTTTGGGCCCAATGAGCCAAAAGGAACTTTTATTCTACACTGCTCACCATAATCCAATGGCTGGACATTTATGACAGGACAAAACACCAAACTGGCTCATGGCTCATTTTTATTAGCTGGGAATTTGCCATGATGTTCACAGGTGCTGTGTGACATATTGTGAATGTCAGCTGGTGAATCCATTGCACCCTCTTCAATTAATGGAGGTCCCCTTAGACAGAATCAGCATGAATCTCATCAGGCCATTAGACTAGACTGTACAAGGGTATTACTTTATATTAGTCCTAGTAGATTATGGAACACAATACCTGGAAGTTGTGCCTCTGTGCAATATCTTCACATGCAGTGTTGCGGTGACATTATTATCTGTCATCTCCAAAAAAATTCTGACTGATCATTGTGCTAATTTCATGTCATGCACACTTCGCAGACTATATCAATTATTGGCGATTAAGTCAATTCATACCAGCATTTTCCCTCTGCAGATATAGGTGTGTGTTATCTATGTTAGGTGTCAGAACACAGTGCATCGCAGCATGCTGTTTATGGGGCTGTGTAGTTGCAGACAGGTCAAACTGCCCATACTGACCCCTGTCCACTGCCAAAAACACCTACAAAGGGAGTATCAGAACTGAACCATGGAGCAATGAAAGGAGGAAAAATTGTTCAGGAATGGTTTGAGGAACATGACAAAAAGTTCCTGGTGTTGACTTGGCCTCCAAATTCCCAAGATCTCAAGCAAGATTGAGCATCTGTCTCATATGCTTGACAAACAATTCTGATCGATGAAGGCATCACCTCAAAACTTCCAGGACTTAAAGCATCTGCTGCTAACGTCTTGGTGCCAGATAGCTCAGCACACCTTCAGAGGTCTTATGGAGTCCATGTCTTGACAGCTCAGAGCTGTTTTGGTGGCACAAGGACAATCTACACAATATTAGGTAGGTGGTTTTAATGTTATGGCTGATCAAAAAAATGTTTTTTGGGGAATAAGTTTATTTTCATGGCAAAGAGGGACTTTGCAATTAATTGTATTGACTGTATACGACTGAATACCGCCTCAATCTAGTTACACCTTGGACAGAGGAGGTACCTGTGGCTTTGGTGAGGATCATTCTTGGGAGAGGGGGGCTAAATCTGAAAATGTCAGTTCAATCCACCATGGTCTCTTGTGGAGACTACCTCTTGCTGTTCCAAATCCCACATATTCTTGCCTCTACCCAGTCACACTCACCTCATAGAACATTGGTGGAAATAGCCACCCCTATTGTCTCCTCGAACACAAGAAAAATGTGGTTCAGGATGAACTCAAGGCTATCCCCAACATGGGAGTAATATAGAAGTTGCAAAGTGAGTGGATCAGCCTGGTGGTCTTGATGCCCGAGATCGATGTGTCTGTCCAGTTCTGTATAGACTTTAGAAAATTCAACATTGTGTCTAAATTTCACATGTACAGGAGAGGAGAGGTGAGTAGTAATGATTGACACCTGTGAGCAATGTTTCAATGAGTGATTCAGTGAGTATGGTGAAGTGATAGGGGAGAGCTAAGAGCCAGGGGTGAGAGATCCATGAACCAGCACAGGGCTGTGTGTGTGCCTGTGTATGAGCAAAGAGTGTGTTTGTTTATGTTGTCTGTGTCTCAGAGACTGTAAAGCATTAAAGCTACTGAAATGTGCAAATTGATAGTGAAATTGAATAAATACCAGTGAGTTAACGCATCTATCTATTCCTTTTCAGTTTCCTGAACCCTTGAAGTATCACAGTTGTAACAATGTTTTCAAATAATTTTTTACAACTGCAAGAATAATATGGGTTACCCGAGGCATTTTTTTTAAATACTTTCAGTTATGACACTTTATTACAACTGTTATTGGGGATGGGGATCTGTGTTGGGAGCGAAGTGAGATCAAAGCACTTATCAGTAAACAGGGACATACCAGAGATCTGTTTTCTTTAGTCTATAGTATCCTGTTAAATAGTAAGTGACCTTCAATGAATATGATATTTGGAGAGTTCGGGAAAGGGACTCGGGTCATTCCATTTGCAGATGTTTCCCAAATGCAGCTCCTCAGGAGTGTATGAGTTTAATTTCAAATTTATAAATATGATATTTTTCACTATAGGCAAGTTTGGGGGAGGTGGTGGGGATGTAATATCCCACTGGAATATGCCACTACATTGACTGTTAAATAGATCCAAAGAAAATATTTACTGTGCATTTACTATATAAATATTTTATAATGCAATAAAATGACTGTAAATAAATCTAAATTCTGTTATGTTTGGTTTTGTAATAAATCCATTTTGAGGCAAGTGTCCCATTGTGACATGACATTAGATGCAAGTTCCCTAACTTTTGTGCATTCAGTTTTTCTGCTAGCTATCTTTCTGTTATAATATAACAGATAGTGAACATATAGGATATGCCAGATGCAAAAAAGGCATTCACTGCTACACTGGGTAGGACACTTAATATTTAATATATATATTTTAATATATTTTATCATCTACAGACTCTACCCTACAAAATGGTCAGAAAATGTTTTGATGCACTGTGTTGTTTGGCTTTACAGCAAGATTGGCAGGTGTCTTCTGTTACTGTATGTATATGTATATGTTGGCTGATGGTGGCCATGTTTTTTAAGTACTCATGTCATCGTCAGGTCTATTTACCAAAAACAATAGGGTTCCAAACATTACATGCTTGCCACCCTAAAATCCTAATGAAAAAAATAGGGTTCCAAACTATATATGATACACAAAAAACAAAGAGACCATAGATGAACATACTTATCAAGTTTTGTGATAATGGCTTATGTTAACTTTATGAAATGCCTGCTGAAAGCTGATTGAATGAAGGCAGACATGTTTTTGAAGTAATTAAAGCTGCAGTCAGTAGAATTCAGAAGGAGTGGTTTTAGCTTATAAATTAAAACACACGATTTTTTGATACCAAAAATATGTTAATTTAGAGAGATTTTTTTTTATTTTAAAATGGGTATTTAAGGCATTATTTAATTTAAAAATCACTTTTAAACTTGTGAACTTTTAAATGGATTATAAACTGAATGAAAGCTTCAGTGAAATGTGTCCCCAGAACAACACAAATCAATATTGATTTGATACATAATAATATATGCAGACAAAACATATCAAATAATGATGTTTGCAGTGAAGTAAATGAAGAATTGTTTGAAAACATAAGGCTTTGTTTACTAATGTGAACACCGTCAGTGAATAGCACTTTAGCTAGTGGCCAAGAACAGACTAGACCAACTTGAACTCTTCTAGATTTTCTGAATTCAAATAAAAATGATAATATTTAAATGCTTAAATCAAATGAAAAAATGTTCATGAACATAAGTCTCTGTAGCTCCATGTACCAGAAGACCATTATCTCCATTGCCCCAATACTTCCTTTATCCAGCAGGGACATAAAGTCTGTCCCCATTCATTTTCCATGGGAAATTGTATTATTAAAAATGGCAATAAACAAACAAACAAACAAACAAACAAAAAAACAAGTGGCCCTATAAATTTGTTATATACATGCACACCACTGACACAAGAAAAAAAAGAGTTAAAATTGGTTGCTTAAAAAACACTTTGTGCTTCAGACTTCTTTCTATATGGAATGCCAACATGTTCAAATTAGTTCTTTTCCTCATACCAGCAGTATGGATGGGAGTCAAATTAGCCCAGCTTTAAATGAACATTAGGCATGTAATAAGTTAAAAGTTTAGAATTACAAAGTGTTTCTCTGGGTTTGTGATGCTGAAGATTTGCCATCACAACATACTCACAGTTTCTGCACCATCTGCACTACCTACACCATGTTAAATGATATTTATTTATATTCCAACAGGTGGTGGGAAAGTCAAACCTGTCTCTCATAGCATGAGGTGTGAAGCACATACAAAATTACATAGGTTATGGTATGCAATGGCTTCCTGGTGCTGTGGGAACATTCTTATGCATTTTCTTGTGGAAATGCATCTCTAGTTTAAACATGTTGGCATTCCATATAAGAAGTCTGAATCACAAAATACTTTAGTTCAAACAAATGCGCAAAACTTAAATATAATATTCACCAAATCAGACGAGAGTAAAATGTATTTCAATAAATATCCACCAAATTACTTCGCTAATTATATGACTTGGGTCAAGGGTGGCTGTCTAATCAATCTGGTGCTAAAATGTATAGTAACAGTGAGACTGTGGACAATGTTTTTTAAACAACACTCAGAACTTGGAAAAATATGTACAATATCACCCACATGGTTCATTTCAGGAAATTTGCACAATTGTTTTGTTGCTAAAATTTGTAGATTGATCATGATTCTTATTTAAAAACTAGACAATCTCTTTTGAGCTCATGAACTTTAAAATGGAGTATAAACATCCCGTGCCAGTTTTTCTTTGAGCTATTTTCTTCAAACGTGTCCACCACACAACACGGAACAAATCAACATTCATGAAAATACATTATAAATAATATATGCAGACATAACATTAAATAATGACAGATTATATATTAACACGGAGACTAAGAGCGCCTCTGTTCAACCAACCACTTCCTTTTGCCCACCAGTTTTTTTCCTATTTTCCTTTTGTTTTCCAGTGTTGAGCAAAAGTTGTCCATGATGTTCAATGATGAATGAAAAACTGAAAACAGAAGGCATTGTTTACTAATGCAAACACTGTCAGCAAATAGCTACCAGCCTAGTACTAGACTAGACTAACTTGACAGTATCTCTTCTAGATTTACTGATATGCCAGTTAAAAAAAAACAAAAATAAAAAACGAGTGGACCTATCAATTAGCTGTATACAAACACACAACCCAGACACAAGACAGACAAATTAAAACTGTTTGCTTAAAAGGGCTTCATGCTTCAGACATCTTCCTATATGGAATACCAACAGGTTCAAATGAGTTCTTTTTCCTCAGTGCTTTCACAATCACATAATAAAGATGTGATTGAAAAACAGATGCAAATACAGAAAAAAATGATATATTGCATGTGTTTTCTGTATTTGTATGTGTTGTTTTACATTATTGCAGAGCAATCACATGTTGTTCTTAGGTTTTGTTTTTATTTGTTTTTTGGATCTTTTGTTTGTGATGATTCAATAAAGTAGCTTGAAAAATAGAAATGGAAGTGGAAATGTGTTAAAAGAGCTGATATGTGTGCAAGGCTAATTGCTAACACATAATACCTAGTTGAGGGGATTTAACTTGCTAGCTGCGCTGCTGTAGGTCTCTGTGTTAATATATAATTCGTCGTTATCTGATATGTTAGGTCTGCATATATAATTTATAATGTATTTTCATGAATTTTTATTTGTTTCGTGCAGGGGACATATTTCATTGCAGAAACCTTCTCTGGTGCAGTGGAGGTTTACACTCCAAGTAAAAGTTCACATGTTTAAAAGTGATTGCCCATTTTTAAATAAAAAATCCATATAAATCAAAATACTTTTGGTGTCAAAACAATTATGTAAACTTCCTGAAACGAACCATGTGGGTGATATTGTAAATACATTCCAAATTCTGAGCATGATGTTTAAAAGAGACTTTGCCCAGTCTTGTTGAGTGCTGCTAAATCATTTCACTCTTCTCACATTTACGGTGTCATACGGTGTCATAAATTGAAAAAAAAAAAAAAAAAACTCTCCTAAAGCGAGCCATGCCATTCGCTAAGCAGTTTGGTAAATATTATTCGAGTTTTGTTAGCTTCTTTGGACTAAAGCGTTTCGTGTTTTAAACTTCTTCCTATATGGGACGCAAACAGGTTCATATTAGTTCTTTTCCTTCCTACCGGCGTATGGAAGAGAGAAAGGGTCAAATTAGCTCAGGGTTAAGTGAATATAAGGCATGTAATAGATTATAAGTGTAGAAGTATGTTTGTCTGTGTTTGTGATGCTGAAGATTTGCTATCAGAGCACACTCACAGTTTCTGATGGAACTGCAAAATCGATTCACTTTAGACACTGACACATACAATACTGTATTTTTTATATTATGTATTATATTTTTTATATAATTTTGTACATTAACTGAGTAATATTTTAATAGTAGAGTGTGTTGTCTGCCTATGTTTGTAAGAATGTCAGTGGATGCTTGGTGATAGATAATTGCTGCCCTGTGCCTTGTTAGATGACATTTATTTATCATCATATTTTTATTATTCCTGCTAATTTCGGAGTCCTTTCTTCCACGCTTTTTTTTTTTTTTTTAGATATTTACCCCAAACCAATTTTAACTTGTCTGATTTTTGTCCATGTATCATGCTGGTGATTGATACAGCTTATTACAGGTTATTTAATTGACCTTTTTAATTATTAATTTTCCCATTTAAAATGAATGGGGACAGACATTATGCCCCTACTGGAAGAAGGAACAATTGTACATAGGGGCAGTGGAGAGTCAGATTAATGCTCGTTTGCTCAGTGAAATATCCTAACCCTATTAAAAGAACGCATTATGCCACCATTCCTCAGTCAGCGTTGTGTAGTGGTCAAACTAGGCATTCTACTGATCCGCTCAAAATTCATTTAAATAAACTTTGGCCCCTTTGATGCTGACCTTTCAGAGTGTTAATCAATGATTTTACAGCGTGACATCCTGGAACATGGGCGGTGTGAAATATATTAAAAAATTTAAATACCGTGAATGTTTATTTAAAGATCCAATCAAAGTCAAAATGAAAGACAAACTGGAGAAACTTATACTGTGTGTATGTGTCAGGCATTTCAGAGTTGTATGACACCACATTGAAGTGTTTCAATGACCTTGTATAAAAAATGCATAATAAATACTTAAAAAATGCATAAAAAACATAGATTAGCTGTTTAAAAACTTTTTTTTTTTGGTGAAATACCTGTTCTGTAAAGTTGGTGAGATACTTGAGGTTCTGTGTTTGCCTTAGCCTATTTATCCCGCTCTCCTGTTTTAAAATAGCGCTTCCATTTGGACGCTTGTCATGTGGAGGAGCGGCATGTCAAGCCTGTGCTGAGTGTTGTGTTGACGCCCCAATGCTAGTCATGTGAATCAGCCCTAACAGGGTGAATAGACTTTTTATAAATTCTCCTGGTATTGAGAATCAGTAAGTGAGTGATTAATGTTTTGAGAAGCTACAGTGGAAATTGAGACTTTAGTACAAGCTCTTCCTTAAGCCCAATTAAGTTTAAATTTGGTGTACTGCATTGTTGTGCTAATTTGTAAGTGTACTGATATTTTGCTTAACCCTCTTTTAGTAAAACCATATGGTAACATAATTGGTAATTGGGTAGTTTTGTAATAAATCAAACATTATGGTGTGGCATTACTCACACTGAAGTCACTCATTCTGCCTATCTTACTAAAAGTCAGGCTCTTGACTAGTTTCTTATGAAGGCAGGAGCCTTTAGTCTGTGGCTTGCTTTAATTTGCTTACTGAAAACTCAGGGCAAAAGTCAGAGTGCAAGACTTTTTACTTACAGAGGGTTATGCGAAATATCAGAAAAGACTGGCTAATTGTAAATGCGTTAACTGCAGCAAAACTTTGTCCAAATAATATTTGCAGAGCCAGGACACAAACCTGGACCTCCAGATCACCAGCGCTGCAGTTTCACCATTACACTGCGAATAACAGTTACAGCGCAGCTTCTTTTTAACACCTGTAAACTGGTGGTGCTTTTTATGCTTTTACCATAGTACCAGCTTCTAGGTACTGTCCACGACAAAGTCCTAATGGAAAAGCAAAAAAAGGCGAGTAGAGACAAGTTGAGCCAATACCATGCAGTGGAAAAGGGCCATAACAATATATTCATCCAAGTTGTTTTTAGTGTTGAAGTGCTGAAGTGACTCATATCTGAATTTTTGCCTTAATGTGACACAGATCTGATCTTTTCAGTGCTGTGTGGACATACAAATCTGATCATTTCAAATCAGATTTGAATCACTTTTATATGTGGTCCTAAATCCGATACGTATGCAATTTGCGGCCATGTGACATAAAAGGGAATGCTCAGATCGGAATTCATGTGGCTTTTTGTCTGTACACATGCAAGCCAGCATGGTGTTCTCTTGATTTGTGCTACCTACCGAAATATGCTACTTAGCGGTTGTGTGTTAGGTTTAAAGTTACGGTAACCTTAAAACAACTTTAAGCAGTTTGTGTTAGGGTTAATTTTAGGGTTTGGTAAAGGCTGTGGCTAATATCGAGTTTACTCTTTGCTATCGGCAGCATTATGGTAGCATTTTTGCCAAGCTAGCACAAATCCTTATAACACAGTACAGCAAAGCAGCATTGGAGAAGAGTTAGCTACTTGTGCGTCCATTTCTTTGGTTTTAATACCATGAGTTGTCTGACATATATGATTTTGTTGTTGGTGATGCAGATGACTCTTACAAAGACATATCACTGTACGTTTGCATGCCATTTCAGAGGACAAGCGTGTTCTCGTTAAAGTCAGATACAGGTCACTTGAAATTATGAATGTGAACCGTCACGATAGGCAAATCCGATCTGATTAAAAAATTGAGCCATGAGACTTGAGTGTGAACGTAGCCTATGTAACAAGGACTAGCCACTTGGTTTGTATTATTAGCATTAGCAGTAGTAATAGTAGTAGTCGTCTTTTGTAGCATACTTTGTTTCATCAGTGTGGAGGTGGGGCCGGGAGTTAAACTGGAGCTGTCCACGGTTTGACGTGTCTATTCACTGTGCCGCCGCGCGGCTGAGAGCGCGTGCTCGCCCTGCCTCATTTCCTGTGGCTAAAACTCGACAGTGAGAGAGAGAGAGAAGAGAGAGAGAGATGGGTTCCTGATACCGAAACGCGGAAAAGCAGGGGTGGGAGAGTTTGAGGGAGAAAAAGAGACAGGCGGAGAGAACTGGGGAATTTTACACTGACAGAAGCGTCGGGTAAGAATCTGAATTTCTGAAATCTTTTGTTTCTCACACTTTCACACCGAGAAATTGAAGCCTGACGCGTCGCCTGCGCTCGAACCCAGAACCCATGGGTTAACAGGTAGGCTATATGTCTCACCCACCCTTTAACACTCGTTTTTACTACAGTCTGTTTGGCCATAATGTCTGATATCTTCATTGGTATCCGCTTTGCGCTTTATAGTACGCATATGGACTTCAGTGTCTGGACTTGACGTGCCAGGTAGCTACTCCTCGGACAAGGTGAATTGAAGTAGGAAGTCCTCAAGAGGGATATGAAAATTGTCGTGAAGCGAGTTTTGACAGCTTATGGGTTTGCTCATTTTTACCCGCGAAACTGTAAAGTGTGAAGTGCAGCTACCTTCCGTCCAAGCAGCTTCTTTCCACACTGCTAAGTGCGACCCATGACAGTCGCGCGGACATCAAACCTTTCTTAGGTGAGCGCAGGATGTTGGGTTTGTCGGTGGTGTTGTAGCTGATCAGTGTACCTACGTTGTAGCGCAGCCTGTTTGCCCCCTATTTATGCCCCTTCTACTTGACACATTCAACAGTATCTCTTCACAAGTTTGGACAGAATCGTGACTCTTTGGCCTCGCTGAGCTCCGGCATCGAGTTGCCGGTTGTTCTGCTTCCGCGATTATGAGAATGCGTGTCGGGCGGACTCGGGTATTTAAATAAAAAAGCTCGCGCGGATCAGGGCTTAAACCCTTCGTCTTCTCATCTCGTTTAACCTCCATGAGGGGAATTTCTCCTGCTGGAAATTTCTGCTGCGTCAACACCCCCTACCTTAGTGCACTGGACCGAAGGTTTTTTAAAGACTCCTTTATTTTAAAATTTCCCCTGCCTCCTCCATAATCCTTTTGTGCAACACTTCTCGCAACTTAATAAAGTGTTCTGTGTTGCGATAATCGCTGGGTAAGAATGAGGCATAGGTTTATGTGTGTTTTCTATCTGTATTCGGGCTATTGTGTGGGTAGTGTGAGTGTCTTTTTCCGCACGGTGTCCACTTTAGCTGGTCAGTTCCGTTTTCCTCCATTTTGTCGCTCGGGGTTGTATAAAGGGAAAGCATGCCACTTGTTCAGCACTTGTTTAATTTCAGTCGCGACGTCAGCAACAGTCGCACGCGTTAGTAAATCCACTTCCAGAAACACTGCTGGTGTAACTACCATAGCGCAGACGGTTTACGTTTCGGAATAAAGCAAAGATTATCTATTTTATGGGCGTGTCTGATGTCGCTCGAGTATTTAGAGGGCACTTTATTAATAATCACATTTTATTAATAGGCCTATTATAATTACCATAAGCGTAAGTGGGGTATTATTCTGGCATCTGGTATTTGTTGGGCCTGCGGTAGCGGGTTTGTCTATTCTGATTTTTTTGATCGTTTCGAATGCCTTTGGGGCACTTATAACAACATTACCGACATCAAACTTCTACAAGACTCACGCTTAGTGGACTAAAATAGCTATTTAGAGCCTTGAAATGTAGAAGCTGGTTGGTTAATGTTTAGAGATTCACATTTGTTATTAAAGCTGTAAATGGCAGTGCTCTATAAATAGTAATTATTTATAATTATTATAATTATTATTAAAATAATAATAAAATAAGGTAATTAGGTAGGCCTATAGTATTGGTATACATAGGCTAATTGGTATAATCAAAAAATAATGGTACTTATAATAAGTTGCTGTTATTCCAATATATACTGTGTACACTGAAGTATGAATGGTTGCACAGTCCAAAAACTGAATATAACTGAGCAGAATAATTTAGCTTATGCAAGGCAGCTAACCTGATGCCCATCTTCTAATATGGCATAAGTGTGGCTAAACGTAGACACATATAAACCTTTCTTTTCTTTAAGCTGCACCGTGGTAAATATTTTTTCTTAATCATGGCCACATTCTCCAGTCACATATCTGTTAAAACATAAGGTGTAAATCATATAAACTTTCCACCTGTCACTCCAAAACTGAAAACGTAAATTCAGGCATGACTATCAGGGTAAAACTATTAGACTTACAATTCCCCTCTGAAAGGATTGGAATGACCAATACTTATGTTTCTGCTATACTAAGACATTTGGGCTTGAGATCAAAAGAAGAATATGAGATCAGATTTTCAGTTTTCATGTACTTGTATTTACATGTAGATGTGATAACAAAATATGACATGTTCTATGTTTCAATCCTCCCATTTTTCAAAATATGTGATCAAAATATTGGAACTAGGGCTGGAATGACGTGTCGATGTAATCCATTCCATCAGTTACGTAAATACTTCTATTTGTGTGGAATGTGTTAATGCATCACAATATATATGTTTCCCATACATTTCCCAATGGTCCAAAATTTTGCAGCTATGGTAGGCAATGTCAGTTTTACAGTTGTGTAGAGCACCCTTTTATTAGGTCTCTGTTTAAAGGGCCACTATGCAATATTCAGTTGATTGCAAACAACCGAATACCCCTCCCTTACCACTCCCTTTCCAAGTGTGTATTAGAATGTATGGTGTACATCAGGTATTCAGTAGCGTACTTACAAGTACTTACATTCCACTCCCTTGTGTTTTTGTGCTAGATAATAAATATGATTCTGGTATGGTATTTTTCAACATTTGGGTTCTCAAACTTGTTAGCCACCACCAGGAAATCTTGATTCCTTTTTTTTCTTCTTCCTTGTCTTCCTTGCTTCTTCTTTGTCTTACTTCCAGTGCTTCCTTCCATTAAGCTGCCACTTGTAAAAGCGTTTGTTCTGGGCTACTGTAATGGTGCGAACATGGCAGCTCTGTGGAAGATCCCTGAGAATGGGAGGTACCATAATTGGGGATAAACATATACAATGCAATGCATTTCACACAAACAGATGTATTTATGTCAATTGATTACATTGATGCACCGTTCCAGTCCTAATTGAATCACATGACTGGCAGGTGATTCTTGTTGACAGGTGTGCCCTGTTAGATTGATTGTTGAAACAGTTAATAGCTCTGAATATCTACTCTTGGTTTGAGCCCTGTTTTGCCTGTGACAACTACATTTGTTATCAAAGGATAAACCAAAAAGAAGACCAGAAAGTTGCCTATCGGAGAAAATCAAGCCATTTTGAAGTTGAGAAAAGAGGAAAAACCAGTCAGTCATTGCATAAGCATTGGACATAGCCACTACAACAATTTGGAATGTCTTGAAAAAGAAAGAATCCACTGTTATACTATCAACCTGACATCGAACAGGCTAGCCAAGGAAATCATCAGCAGCTGATGACAGAAATATTGTGAGAGCTGTGAAGAAAAACCCAAAAACAACAGTCAGTGACATCAACAGCCTTCACAGGGCAGGAGCAGGTATCACAATCCACATTTCAAAGATCTTCGAGAGCAGAAATATAGAGGCCGTACCACAAGATTCAAACCACTCATCATCATTAAAAATAAGAAGGCCATATTAAAATTCACAAAAGAAATACAGAGATGATCTATCAATGAAATGTTCTTGAACCAAGATTAACCTTTACTAAAGTAATGGAAAGGCCAAAGTGTGGAGAAAGAAACCACCTGCTCATGATCCAAAGCATACAAACCCATCAGTCAAGTACAGTGGAGGTAGTGCCTTGACTTGGGCTTGCATGGCTGCTTTTGGAAAGGGCTTTATTAATAATGGAACTTGTGATTATACCAGCAGAAGGAATTCAGAAATATACAGAAATATTCTGTCTGTCACTTTAAAGAGAAATGCATCCATTCTTATTGGGAGGAACTTCATCATATAGCAAGACAATGACCCACAACACACTGCCAACAAGCATGGAATAGCATCATAAAAGAAGAATGCAACTGTTTGTTGAGTCAGTGGGTCACCACCTTGGAAGCAAGGAATATTTAACCAAATATTAAGTGTTATTTACTTTAAGACTGTCTGTTCCAATACTTTAACCCACCTAAACATATGGTTGATGTAGCCTATGCTGACTGACTTCCTAGCAGGTGTGGTTTTGGTGTGTCAACAGTGGACTGAGGAGTGAAACTTATTTCTGTATGGGAAGCAAGAGGATTTCACCAGAGAGAAATAGAAAATACTGTCAGATCACAACCATAACTTCAGTATGTACTGCTGCATTCTTTAAAATACAGCATAGTTTCTGGCTTACTATTTGCAACTTTTTTGTAAAACTGCAGCAAAATGAGGTATTAAAGGTGTCTGAAGAAGTTTGCTTAAAAACAAAAAGACATTGTTATATATTGTTATATATAGTTCATATGTTTGCGGTCATATTGTTTTATAAGGATTATTGCTGTGTGTTGCACTAGAGTGAGAGGTCACACACAAAGAACATATGTGTATCAGGAATGTGGGTAGATAAAGTAATATAAAGATTAAATTTATTGAGAGTGGTTGCATGTGATCATCTGCATAGAAAGGGAGTGTGTGTACATGGCCGGGGGTGAGGAGTTGGAAATGAGAGAAAAGGAGAGACAGATTTGGAAGCGGGGGTGGTCAGGCTGGTAAACTGGTCTTGTATGTGCGGCAGTGGCTAGTAGGATGGAGGTGCAGGCTGACATGACATGCAGCTGAACTCTAAGTGTGTGAGTGGGTGGAGTGTGTGAGTGTGCGTGAATGAAAGTTGCTCTCCCCAGGCTCTGGACAGAGCTGTGTGGATAACAGGTTAGGATGCCTGCTATAGTACTGACTTTAAAACCAAGCACAAAAAGAGAGAGTGTGTGTATGATTTTTATATATATATATATATATATAATATGAGAGAGGCCCTGTAGGCCAAATTTTCTCAGTTATACTCTCACGCATATTATCAAACTCTGTCTCATGCACTCTCAAACCTCTCTCACACGTTATCAAACTTTCTCAGTCGCAGCATCAAAATCTCACACACTGTCAAACTCTCACATGATATATCATACTCTCTCACATGCACTATCAAACTCTCTCATGCACTATCAAACTTTCTCACATGCATAGATGTGGGTATCATTTGGGTTTTTTCAGGATACTGGTGCAAAATGATACTTTTTGGTGCTGGTCCCTAAGCAGTGTCTGGAAAAAAAAAAGCAAAAAGCACAAAAGTCAATGACATTAAATAACAGCTTTTTTTGCAAATTTAACAATATACATTTAGCCATTTTAACCATGTTTTAAGTAGCTACTAGCTCATGGTAGCTGTTTGTTGCCATCAGACAAGTGTAATGTTTGCCAGTGATGGCACAGTGATGTTCATGCCTGTAATGTCCCTTTCAGAGCACCAAAGGGAAAATATTTCATTAAATTGATAATATTAAATTGATTTTATAAAATTGAGTTGTGTGTTTATTAAAAAGAATGGAGTGTGAATAAAGAATTTAGTTTGCAGAAAAAAATAGCAATGAAAAACACTTTATTTCAGAATAATTTTGCTGTAGTTGCTAAGACTACCTGCTAAGACCCTGGGTTTTATGTGGGCCAATGCATTTATATGTGTAATTGCTCATTTAAAAAGTATATCATTAATAATTCTTTATAAAATATATGATATATAAATAAATAACATTTACTACCGTACTCATACTGTAATGTAATATAATGTAACATTTCACTTCTAGTGAGTCTTTTGCCCCACTACTACAGCCTTCAGAATGTGGCAATCTCAATTTCCAGATTGCTTTTTTTATGATATATATCATTGTTTTATTGCTTTACTTCTCTAAGACTTTTGCCTAATATTGTACTTATAGCAAGTCTTACACTGCAATATGTTAGCTATCCTACAAACTAAATGACTTTAAACTTACGCGTCCACGTCATGTGATTTTTAGACAGTCCCTTACTGACTCTATTAACATAAAGCGCTGGTGACCTGCATTTCTGAGATATTAGCTTCAGCAGGCTTTAACGAGAGAAACGTTAAAAATATATTCAGGTGTGCTTGGTTCTCTGTTCACTCCAAAATAAGAAAATACACATTCTGTCCTTTTTTTGTGTGTTTATTTCTTGAGAAATAGAAGAGAGAATCTCGAATGTTCAGTGAATGTCCAATTGGGAACGCAGACTATGCCAGTGTAATCACACTTCTTTTATCTTCATCAAAGATAACCAATCAGGAACTGAGAATTTAGTACTATTTACATTTTAATCAAACTTTTTTTTTCAATCAAACTCTCTCACACAAACAGCTATTCTTATTCACATATATCATTCTTTCATACTTTTGTCTTTTGTTTCACATACACTGTGACATTCATTTACATATACTACCGTACCTAAATACATATACTATTATCGCCTGTTACACAGACAATCATGCAAGCATACAATGTGTGTATAAGTATAGTTCTCTGTGAAAGAGAGAACAGTGATGTGTGTATGAGAGTATGATATTAAATAAAAGAAAGCATGATTATAGATGTAAGAGGGTACAATAGTATATGGAAGAGTACAGTAATCTGTATGAGTGCGATAGTAAATAATAGAAAGTATGACTGTGCATATAAGAGGGTATAGTAGTGTCTGTGAAAGATTATAGTGGTGTATGTGTAAGTTTTTAATGTTATGTGTGAAACATCTCTCAAGGAGTATGAAATATCTCTCAAGGGGCCATTCATACACACATTTTCTTTCTTATCGTTAGACAACATCAATGCATTTCATCCTTGACATTCACTTCATAGAATAAAATACAACAGGGACTCCTTGAATCTGTCTTATACCAGATATACTGTATGACAAAGTTTGTGGACACCTGATGATCACACTGAAATATTGGCCTTCCCTAACCTGTTCTCACAAAGTTGGAAGCACACAATTGTATAGGATGTATTTGAATGTTGTTGCATTAACATTTCCCTTTATTGGAACTAAAGGACTAAGACCAAAACTGCTCTAAGAAGGTCCATGAAGACATGGTTTCCCAAGGTCAGAATGGAAGAACTAGAGAGACCTGCTCAGAGCCTTGACCTCAGCCTTACTGAAAACCTTTGGGATGAATTGGAGCACTGACTGTGCCTCAGGCTGACATCAGGAGTGAGACAGTTCTCTGGCAAGGACTTGGGTGCGGGCTGGCACTTTGTCAGGGACTCAGAGCGCCGACGCAGAGCTAAGATGGCATCTTTGAAGCTGGGAGGCAGGGTGACAATGCCATATTAGAAGCTAGGAGGCGCAGCAATTACACCATTTCTGAAACCAAGGGGTGGAGTGATATTTTTGAAGTTGAGAGGTGAAGCGACAATGAAGTCATCTTTGAAGCCAGGAGGCAGTGAGACGACATCTTCCTCACGTAAGCCAGGAAGTGGGGAGCAAGCCGGGAACAACGAAGCCAGGAGGAGGGGTGAAGTCTGGAGCACAGGCCTCCCAGTCAGCCTGTGGAGGGAGCTCTTTGCTGCAGGCTGCCCAGTCAGCCTGTTGGGGGAGCTTCTCGGTGCCCTCAGCCCACCTCCAAAAAATTATTGTGGTGCTTCCTTCCTGAGAGCCCGTTTGAGCCACCTAAACATTTCCCCAAAGCTCCTGGAGTCACTGAGACATGGGTGTTCTACTGTGGTGAGGTACCTAGCCCACTGGCATGCTGGCCCATAAGCCAGCAAATCATGCACCCTCTGCAGGCTTGGGCTCCACCAGACTCTCATAAAGCAGGTGGCATTGTAGAAGAAATCCATTCAGTGGATATATCATAGAGGTCTGGGACATCCATCCACCAGTTCTTCAGGAAAAAGCAAGGCATGGTGCTCAAAAAGTTAACAAAAAGAAACTACCATGATCCTGCTGCATCCATTTTAAGGTGAAGAATTCTGTCATGTTATCAGGGTGATGAGACATGTGTGTGGACTAAGCAGGCATACGCAGTGAAAACAGTTTATTAAAACATCTCAGGGAAACAAACCAGATATGTGAGACAATGTCATGGTCTTAACATAGGCAGAATATAAGGTGATTGGCAAAGAACACATCAAAGGCACAGATAGTGATCAACATACAAGAAAACACAAAACAGAGTCAAGAACCAGGAAAGCAGAACAGTGAAACAGAGATTCCGTAACTGTCAGACACAGAAACACTAAATGTAATAATTCGCACTAGATAATGGGAAAACACAGGATTTAAATAGATAAACTAATCAAATAGTAAAGGGAAACAGGTGAGAAAGATCATGACACATTAGGAGTGACAACAAATAACGATGTGTGTATGTATGCACTTCTCACTTGTGTGTGTTCACTGCTTGGATGGGTTAAATGCAGAGGTTACTGAATTTCCTGGAGGAACCTTCCCGAGGGATTAATAAAGTTCTTAAAAAAAAAAAAAAAAAAAAAAAGGCTCATGGTAACAAACAAATATTGCTCGACTCTGAAGTCTGGTGATGTGCACTGTGTGTTGTGAGCCGCAGCACATGGAGCTTGGCGCAGGGAGGATTTATGTAACAGGCAAGGAGACATATACAAGAACAGAAATAATAAAAAAAAAAAATAAGCAAAGACATCAAACACCAAACTGCTATAATAACAATATGAGGAGCAAGGAAACTAGAACATGAACAGGACTAGACTAGACTAGGCAGCAAGAAAACAACTAGGACAAAACAACAACAAATGCAAGACAAAAAAACTAACTGAATCTGGGGTATAACTAAACAGACAGATAAGGCTGTTGAGAAACGGAGTTCATAATCGGCTGTGAGGTCCGTTTATTGGTAAGCGCAACCCAGAAGTTTTGTGAGGTGCTGCTTCTTAGCACTAACATAACAAAGCCCCCCCTCTAAGGCATGGCTCCTGATGCACCTTACCTGAGTGAGAGGTGATTCCAGACTGCTGGGTGGTGCGCAGTGTGGTGATGACACTGATGAAGCCTTGCTGGACTTCTGGAATAGGGCGGGTCAGATCTCAAGGTCAGGAATGGGCTTTGGCATGGGCACTGGCAGTGGCATGGACCTGGGATCAGACAAGGACTTGGTTGTGGTCTAGGTGACATCTGAGGTCGTCATGTTGGCCTCCAGTTCAAGTCAGAAGTCAGAAGGCAGCACAACGAAGTCCTCCCCAAAGCCAGGAAGCAAAGCAAGACATTATCTCTGGAGTACACTACGCTAGGATAGGGACTGATTAAATAGATAATTTAGAGTAGGAGACTGTTCTGAGCAGTGCCTTGGGCCCTATTCACACCTGGCATTAACATGCACCCTTGGTTATTGGATCATAAGTAGACAGTGCTAAGTGCAGATGTGATGCATTATGATCCAAAGTCACCAAACAGGAAGTGAGGACATATCTTGGCAACGATGTGAAGTATATAGATGAAGTTTAGTAGAGGATTGAAGGACTTCAATCTAAGGAACTCCAACATGTTATGTCTAAATTCACCTCTAGGTTGTGCTATAATTAACAAATTTATAAAAATGCTCAAAATCAAGTCAAGACTTTTGTCTGTTGATTCCTTGGAAGGTGCCAAGTGATCTTGATGAAATAAATTTGTGATTTGTTAAACAGGAATTTGTCCATCTATAATAAAAAAACAAAAAAACAAAAACAGAATTTTAACAAAAACAGGTGGAGTGACATTCTTTTTTCCGTATAGCAACACTAGCCAGTCTTTTTGTCTGTGAGCTCATACGTGTTTCTTCAAGCATGTTATGCTGCATGAGTGTGAAAGATGCAGTTAGCTGGCGTCACATGCCTCGGAATAAGGCATGATAGGCTTCAACCTCCCTGGTTAGCAGATGTCATGTAATGGGGAGAGCTGTTTGTAGGGTGGGAATTGGCCATGACTAAATGAGGGAGAAAATAGGGGGGGGGAATAAAATTAAAAAAAAGAAAGAACACGTCTTATAGCCAGTGATCAGCCACTATCTGTCATTGAAACTGGTGGATTCTGATGCAATGAAGACAATTCTTTAGTTTCAGCTATAGAGAAATGCTTTTCTGAAGTGAAATAAAATTCAATCACTCCTTAGCAATGTATGTAATTAGCTAATGAACTTCATTTTCAATTAACTATCTAACTTTATAAAAAATGAACTTAATAGCAAACAAAACTTTGCGATTTGAGCTGTTGTTCTGCTTTTGGGTTTTTTAAACACTTTATACCATTCTTTTGTGTTAGAGCCCTCTTCATGACAGTTTGGCAAAAATGTTTCAGTAAATAGTAAATTCAGTAAACTTAGAGTTTGCTTAGGATGGCTAAGAGGATTGTTTCCAGTGGGGGATTTGAATGCTCTTGAACTATGGTTATTCTATTAATAATTCAACAGAAAACAATTAACCTCTCTCTAAAAACAAGAAAAAAAAAGACTGGAAGTCACTTCTAGCCAAGACAAAAGTGTGCTGTTCCTTGTTATATCCATTCATCCATCCATCGATCCATCCATTTTCAATACCACTTATCCATTATGGGTTGCGAGGGAAGCCAGAGGCAATCCCAGCTGACTTCGTGCGAGAGGTGGGGTACACTGTGGACAGGTCACCAATCTATAGCAAGGCTAACAGAGACAGACAGCCATCCTTGTCACACTCACACCAATGGGAAATTTAAAGTAGCCAGTTTCCTGAACTTGAAGGTTAAGAACCTGTGTCCACCAGATGCGTTTTTTGCAGAGCTCATGACTTCATTTTTAGAGCACTGCCAGAGCACTTTTATTAATCATTTATTGTTGCTATGTTACAAAACTCATCTTTTAGCATTTCCACATTTTTTTGTTATGAACATCAAGTCTCTGTTTACTTTAGAAACATTAGCTAGAATGATGGAAAGAAATCACGTTGATTTCAAATATTGATTATGGTAACCCTTTAAAGGACCATTATGTAATTTATTTACTATAATAAATTATAAAATGAGCTTGATTCATCATCAGAAATTAAGGAAACATGCTAAGTTGAAATATTGACTTCTCCAACAACAATTATACAGCCAGGATATTCTTCTTTGAAATTTCCATTCTGTGATGGAGCTTCTGTTTGAATTTTGACTTGTGTGATTCTGCACCACTGAACATTTACCAATACCATTTTGACACTGCTGGTTGCCAAATATAAAAGAAATCTCCAGGCAAACAGCCTGCTGCAGCTATGGAAGCAAACAAACTGTAATAGATATGTTAGTCTACCCAAACCAAAAAGTTCCGGCATCCTTCTAAAAAGCTGACCAGAGCCATGACCAGAGATGCAATAAAACCTGATTAAATATTGGACATATGTTGGATGGAGACAGCTAAGAGCCCAGAAGGATTTTAAGACTCATGCCAAATTGGCAAATTTTCTCCTGAACAGGTAACCTTTGAGATTTGCCATGTCTACTAGTATGAATGTGCATTTTACAATACTCACATTCATACTCCGTGGTCCATGTGCAGCTGGGGTAGCAAAGTAGTGATGAGACAGTATTTGTGACACACAGCCAGTGAAGTGATCCCTATTACTGCTGGCTAATGCCAACATGCTAACTCACACTAATGTTAACTGCTATCAGTCACACCAGAGGAGCTAGCTTGTCCTTTCCTCTCTCTGCCTCTTGTATCACCTACACCTGACCAGCCCTCAATGGCTTCACTTGACACTGATGTGGGCACTTCATAACTGAAATCTGCATCTAGCTGCAACAAAGAAGGACAGTAGGCTCTGAAAAATAAGAGATAGACAATACTCTGAAAAATAAATGTGAAATGAATTATAGGTTATTCGTTAAATTGAGCAATATGTTATCGAGGCCTAGAAGGTAGTACCTCCAGCTCCAGACTGTGTATTTTTTGGCTTTTGTCTTATGTTCTAATAATATCTAATCTTATAATCTAATGTTACTATATATAGCCAGCTAAGCAGCTAGCTAACATTTGGGCCATGAGAATGAAAGTTTAAATTTGCGTGTGGACATTATCCAAATGGCATAAGGCTTCTTTCAGTATTTCTTATTCATTATATATTTTTAAAGAGCTTCTTCCATGATGTTTTTTTTTTGTTGTTTTTTTTATCCTGCCCTATTTTCTGGTTTATTGTGTTTTTGGAATTGCCTAGTATGTGTTTGCCTATCGACTGATTTTCTGCTTATTTTTGACTGATTTAGACTTGTTTTCTGGTGTTTACTTAAATAAACTGTTCACTTTACATGCATCCTGCCGCAACCTCTCGTTCAACTTCAGCGTGAGGTTTTGTAACATGCCACACAGTGGATGCTAATCTAAAACTTCATTCTCATGCCCTTCACCGAGTTATAAAAGATCTGCCTAAGCTGCTTTATTTTGCAAATAATAAAATAAATTTAATTACTTAATTAATTTGCAAATAATAAAAACATTGCAAATGTATTCATAAGCTGATCAACTTGCAATATAGGACTTGTCCTCACTTGCCATTGTCAAAGTTTAATGTTGCATTTGTCTTCATTGGTACCTGGCAATCCTTTTGAGCTTCGAGTCTGGGGAGGAGGGGTCGGGGAGACAACTCTTTCCAACATTTTGAATTTGGACTGCAGTAGCAATTTTAGACACCTGACTATAGTGTTTTCACTTGACTTACATAGTGGTTCTTTAACGTTTGATCGTAAATACTGGGTTGTCAGCAAGAGCCAGGAACATTTTCTCCTCTGCCATTGTTGACAGTGTTGCTATTCAATTAAATTTTATTTATATAGTGCTTTTAACAACAGACATTGTCACAAAGCAGCTTCACAGAAGTATATAAATTCTGAATATAAACTTATGAATATATAACTTATATATATGTATATCTCTAATGAGCAAGCCTGTGGTGAAGGTGGCAAGGAAAAACTCCCTGAGACGAAAAGAGGAAGAAACCTTGAGAGCAACCAGACTCAAAGGGAACCCATCCTCATTTGGGTCACACTGGATAGTGCAATTACAACTAACATACTTCTGTAATAGAGTCAAGATTTGAGTGCAAGACTGTTAATGGTAATTTGAGTCCTATGCCACTGTAGTAGAACCGCTCTTGTCAACAGCAGTTCAATGGCATCGTCACAGTTCTAGGTGTATGTTGAGGGAGTTTATATGGTGCCATCCTCAACAGGAGCAAGTGGTTTCCAAGTGATGACTCCAACCAGAAGTATGACACCAGGATGGATCAGGCAGGTACGAAAAGCAGAAGGGGTCAGGATCACTGGAATCTAAGGAGTAGCTTGTGCAGCTCGACAGACAGAGAGGGAGAGAGAAGAGAGAGAAGAGAAAAAACACCATCCAAACATCTCAGTTTACCAAAACGTTCCATTCCTGAGAACCCTCCAGATCTTCTCCTTTAACTAATAGAAGGCTATTAACAAAAGGCTTGGCTGAACAAGTATGTTTTCAGCCTAGATTTAAACACTGAGACTATCTGAATCCCAAACACTAATTGGAAGGTTGTTCCATAACTGAGGGGCTTTGTAAGAGAAAGATATGCCCCCTTCTGTAGTCTTCACTATTTGAAGTACCAACAAATAACCTTCACCTTTTGATCTAAGTAGGCGTGAGGGGTCATAAAGGGCCAGAAGTTCCCTCAGATAACGAAGTGCGAGACAATTCAGTGCTTTATAAGTCAACAGTAGTATTTTATAATCTGTGCAAAATTTGACTGGAAGCCAGTGCAGTGTAGATAAGATAGGGGTGATGTGCTCAAATTTTCTTGTTCTAGTAAGGACCCTTGTTGCTGTTGCATTCTGGTCTAATTGGAGCTTGTTTATACACTTACTGGAACATCCAGACAGTAATCTAACCTAGAGGTAACAGAAGCATGAACTAGTTTTTCTGCATCATGCAGTGACATCATATTTCTTATCTTAGCAATATTTCAGAGATGAAAGAAGGCTGTCCTAGTGATATTATCTACATGAGCTTCAAATGACAGATTGGAGTCAATAATCACACCAA
>JAQQZR010000015.1:14144914-14162117 GCA_030068235.1 Notoglanidium macrostoma | reverse complement strand
GTGTGTGTGTGTGTGTGTGTGTGTGTGTGTGTGTGTGTGTGAGAGAGAGAGAGAGAGAGAGAGAGAGAGAGTGAGAGACAGAGAAAGAGTGTGTGTTGAGTTTGATTGTAGAAGGGCAAGTCTGACAGTTCTATGTGCTCAGCTGAGATGAATGGCATACATGGCTGAGATGAATGCAACATGTGTCATTCAGTTTAATTAAAGCCATTAATTTTTAAGGATTCTGTCATTCAACAGTGTTGTTGTTCAACTCACTAAATTTAAAGTCTTCCCACACAGCTAAGGTCTTTGGCATCTTGTTTGTTTAATGGCCAACCACCCCCCGCTCCCCAAAGAAGATAATAAAAAATAAAAAAAAAAGAATACCCTGTAGGTTCTAATATATGGTTGGAAAGGGAGGGGTGAGGGAGGTGTACACAGTTGGTTGCAGTCTTCAACATCACTGCTAGATGCCACTAAATCCTTCTTAGTGTACCTTTAATGGTTCATTAAAGCAAATAATAATAATAATAATAATAATAATAATAAAAGACTTTTCCTTGCATAGTCTTGTACAGCTGACTTTTTCTAGATTGAAATATTTTGAGATTAACCATTATAGTACATTTAGCTGCTTTCTTTACTGTCTGCTTCTCTCCCTGCTAGTTAACAGTTCCCCACAGCAGTGACTAGTGAATGTATTAGACGATTAGTTGACTAGCCTATGCAAAAAAGCAAAAAGGCATGACTTTCCAATCAATGTTTCAGATGAGCAGGTTATGGGGCTCATCCTCCATTACAGAGTCTTTTTCTTTTTTCCCTTCTAACTTCATTTTACCATTGTTTTGCTCCATCTTCTGGTCCCCCTTGGCCAGCTGAAACAAAAAAATTTTTTTGTTAAGAATAGTTTCAGTGGTTGTTTAATGTGCTGTTTGTCACTACAGATCGTCTCAGTTATTGTGCTCAATACTTAAAAATACAAAGTCATTCAAGGATATCCCTAAAGCCAGTCAGTACAATGCTAAGACCATTAACAAGATCACTTAAACCTCCCTTTTATTTTGAACTTCCTCTTCTAACCAGTTTTCAAGAAAGGCATGTTTTTTTCGAGTGAACATGGGAAACATGGAGGCTTGATTTAATCATACAAGCCATCAGGTTGAAGTTGCCTAAACATAACTTGAAGTGTAACAGCCTGTAGCAAACACTGTTGTCACTCTGGTGAAACCAAGCTGTCACACTTTACTCAGTCCGGTGTGAGATGACAGTCTGAACTTCTCAAAAACAAATCACAGCTGCTATATGGTAATAGCTATGTTATTTACTCTTGCACTGTGCCATTGTGCCACTCTATATCTCTTTTATGCTCCAGTAAGAATGGATGTTTCAGTGTTTGTGATTTCTCATTTACATTTACAGCATTTGGCATATGTCCTTATCCAGAGCAACTTACATAAGTGCTTTGAAGTCTCTATCAGTAAATATATTCAGATACTGGCTCACTAGGACCTGGGCTAAGAATACTGTCACACTGAAAACTGTTGGCAGTAATAAAGAAAGATTTTTTGTTTGTTTGTTTTGTTTTTTTGGTGGAGAAGTGAAGAATAAATAAGTGCTAGTCCAAGTACTTCTGAAAGAGGTAGGGACAAGAGGCTGAACAAGTATCTGAGTGGCCTGTGTGGAAAGAAATGGATGGATCCTGATGTTGAAGAAATGAAATTGGCATGAGCGAGAAAGATCAGCAATATGAGAGGAAAAAAGATAGGTGATTGTCTATAGATACACCAAAGTTACGTGCAGTGACCGAAGGAGAGATCAAATAGTTGTCCAGAGAGATCACAAGATCCTGATGTGGGGATGAATCAGCTGGGATGAATAGCAGTTTAGTTTTGCTGGGGTTGAGTTTCAACTGATGAGCTGCCATCCATGATGAGATATCTGCCAGACATGCAGAAATTCGGGTAGAAACGTTAGTGTCTCAGTGGGAAAAGAGAGGATTTCTCCCTTTACTTTAGTTAGTTACTGAACAACCCAAAAAGAATGCTTCTTCTATATTCGGTTTTCTCTTTCTCTCTTTCAACATGATTTTCACAGGTGGTTATTGTTCAACTAATAATATTTTGTTTTTTAGCTATTTAGGTACCAAACAAAATTACCCTGTGCCTGTATAAAGCACCTTACCTAAATCATTGCCTCCCCTCTGCATAGCTCCCTATTTATGCTTTCAAATGGTGAGAATTAATTAGCATTTTGTCAGTTATTGGAGAGATGAAGTGGAAAATGTGGCTGCCAAACAACCAATTCATTTTGAGCAGGGATGTTCATGACTTCAGCCAAGCTGGCTGCCAGTTTTGAACTTCTATCACTGGCCAAAGCATGTCACTTGCATTGGAATTGCATTCCCACTGACACATCATTTTTCAACTGGTCCTCACAGATATGTTGCAAATGAAAAATAGTAACTTTTAATGAGAAGAATTTACTGTTTTTCATCCTTGTAATGAAACTGTACTAAATGAATGATGATGGGTATTTTGTGGCACTGTCTTGTCAGAAGCATATTATGTATAAGAACAACAGTAGCCTAAATATATAATTCTGTTGTATGTACCTTGGAATACCCCACTAAATATGATTGACTTTATACTGGCAGTAAAGTTGTTTCAGAGTGCACTAGTGATGCATTGGATATAATACTGAAACACCACAAAAACTGAAAATCGTTTAAAAAGCCATGCATCTTTTCAGTACCAGTAATAATTTGACTACTTCTAAAGTTACAACATGCCTGTGTCTATCATTAGGACAGACAGCGTTTAGTGTAATGTCACTGTTATTAGATAAGCACAGCTGTGTTGTGGTTACAGAATGCTATTAGTGTACCAATCGTATGTTTTTATGCCAGAATGTAGTTGGTCACATTTTGCAAACATGAGGTTCATCAATAAATTGAGTGACATAAATCATTCAGCTATTATGTTCTATTATCTATTCCCTGTCAAGGACTCAGAACTTTTAACAACCAGGATTGTCAGGTCTATGTGGCAAAATTAGATTGGTTACTATTTAAAACTTTGCCCAGTGGTCAATAAATCTGTCCAATTATAAGCTCAAAATAGGAGCCTCACAAAATTCTGTATAAAACTGAAATGCTGAGTACCATTGTCAAATGTACAGAAATATTATCAAAGTAACATCATATAATCCATTTTGGTGAAGCATTATTAAAACCATTTTCTAAACAGTTCTGTCAACACAGTCCTAAATAAATGGTTCACATATTATTACATGTAGCTTCTGTAATGAATATAAAATGTCAGCATAAGTTATGAACCAGTGAAACGTAACAAGCAGATTTATATAGGAAAGAGTACTCTGATATTTTTCATGATTACTGAGTATAGCCTGAAGTCGTCATGTAACGGAAAGTGAGCATACTGAAGTACAAACACTAGAGTAGCATACTAATTCTTTGACCTTTGCAGAACTGTTTTCACAATATTTGCTTCATGAAAGAATCGGTGCATATGATTACAATCATAATGTTTATGCCAGAATAGCTATACTGTATAGCCAAAATGTTTATTGACACCTGACCATCAAACCCGTATGTGCTTTTTGAACATCTCATTCCAGATTTCAGTCCCCCCTTTGCTGTTAATATAACCTCCACTATTCTGGGAAGGTTTACTACTAGACCTTTTAGCATGGCTGTGGGGATTTACCCTTTCAGCCTCAAGAGCAATAGTGAGGTCAGGCACTGATGTAGGACGAGGAGGCCTTGGGTGCAGTCAGGGTTCCAGTTCATCACAAGGTGTTCACTGGGTTGAGGTGTTCATTGGGTTGAGGTTTTTGTTGGTTGAGGAGTGTAGGCTACTTGAGTTCTTCCACAGCAACCTGGGCAAACAATGTCTTCATGGACCTCACTTTGTGCTCAGGGCCACTGTCATGCTGTGAGATGTTTAGACTGGGCTCCTAAGTTTCAGTGGAGGAAAATCTTAAAGCTACAACATACCTCCTATTCAATTGTGTTCTTTCAATTGTTGCAACAGGTTGGAGAAGGCCCACATATGTGTGTCATGGTCAGGTGTCCACAATCCAAGGCAATGGTTACTCAGTGGGTAAGATGCCAGGTTACTGATTAGAAGATCGGTGCTGTCAAGCTGTCACTGTTAGGTCCTTGTGGAAGGCCCTTAATCCTCTTCATTCAATGGCTGACTCTGTATTCTGATCCCAGCTTCCTAAAACCTGGGATATGTGAAGGAAATAAAATCATTTCACTGTAATGTAGTATATGTGACAAATAAAGGCTATTTGCCATGTCATGTAGGGAACTTTTTTCTTGTCTTGTGAAACAAGTGGACAGTGATATAAATTTCTGATTTATTGTATCTGCAACATGCAGCCATTATACCTGGCAATTCTGATCATGGAATAAAGATCAAGTTCATTAACATTATGTGTATCAGATATACACTGTTCAACTTTTGACATTGGTTTGCTCCAGTAGCCTAACCTAAACAATTCCTTACTGAGCTCCAAAATCAAATCACATTTATAACATCTTTCTGTAAAAACTATACTGTAAAAAATATATATACTTTTGTTTATATTGCTGCTGCCCCATATAGCCCATGTAGACAGCATGCTGTGAACAGGATAGCATGTTTCTGCGTGGGGGGATGGGAGACGCTACTGGACTGGGGGTCTGATCCCGCTAATTAAAACTTGGACTCCAAAAGAGGTATTAAAACAGTATAAAAATGATACTGGTGCACTAGGACCCAGGCTAAGAATACTATCAGTGTAAAAACTCTGTTGGCAGGTAATACAGAAGAAAGTATGCAGAAAGACTATCACTTTCAGTATTTATTCTTCATTAAAAAAAAGCTAAGTTCTTCCAATGGGTAGGTCTTTAGTCATTGTTTGACAAAACAAATGTAAAGTCATTGTAAGACACCCAGTGACTCAGCTGTTAAGACATCAAGGGGAAGTTCATTCCACCACCTAGGTGCCAAAACAGAGAATAGTCCACATGCATGTCTTCTTAGTACCTTGAGAGATGGTGGAACCAGTTGAACAGTGCTGGAGGATCAGAGGGAGCGCAGTGCAGTACAGTACAAAGTGCTTTGAGGTAAGAGGGTGGTGGTCCATTTTTCGCTTTGTAGGCAAGCATCAGTGTTTTGAATCTAATGCAGGCAGCTACAAGAAGTCAGTGGAGGAAGCATAGCAATGGAGTGTTGTGGACGAACTTGGGAAGGTTGGAAATGAGTCTTGCAGCTGCATTCTGGATCAGTTGCAGAGGTCGTATGGCATTCAGAGGCAGGCCTGCTAGGAGTGAGTTACAGTAGTCTAGTCTCAAGATGACAAGGGACTGAACAAGTACCTGAGTGACCTGTGAGGAAAGAAATGGGTGAATCCTTCTGATATTGAAATGAGAAATCGACATGAGCGAGAAAGATTGTGTGAAAGGAAAAGGACAGATGATAGTTCATGATTACCCCAAGGTTAAGTGCGGTGACAGAAGGAGAGATCAGAGAGTTGTCCAGGGAGATCACAACATCCTGAGGTGGGTATGAATCATTTGGGATGAATAGCAATTCAGTTTTGCAGATGTGGATCCCTTCCATGTCACCTGATATGTCTAACCTACTAGGTAGGAAGCGAGCCATTACCATGCTGAGCAATGAATTCCAAAACTCATGAGGATGAACAAGACAGTCTTGTGGTTGACTGTGTCAAACACTACTGAAAGGTCTAGCAGTCGATTTTGAATGCTGTTGGTACATGACCAGATGCTATGGAGCTATTGATGATAATGCTGATAAAGGGGATAAAGCCTTGAGAAATGGTCTGGAGCATTGTGAAAGCGATAGGATGCAGTGGGCAGGTGTTGGATTATATGAGGAGATGACTTGCAGGATCTCATCTGTTGCTAGACTGGAAAACTGTGCCAGTGATGTGGAAGGGGAAACCTTAATGTGAAGTGAAGGAGTTGGGGTGGGAATGAATGTCTGACAGATTTCTTTAATCTTCCTATCAAAAAGTTGGCAATGTATTCAGCAGTCAGAGTTTCTTCTTTCTTCATTAAGTAATGAAGAAAAGATGTGGAGGTTGCTAGGAACTTGTGTAGAAATTTCCAGCTTTTTCTTGTAGAAGGCAGTCTTAGGAGGAGTCACATCCTGTTAATTTGGTCAGGAAAGCACGTAATCTGAGAGCGAAGGAGCAGGGTGAGAATTCTTCCTGGGTTTAGAGGATAGTGGGCAGAGGAAATCCATAAATGAGGAAAGTGAGGAGAGGAGAGTGTCAGTGGCTATCTCCAGTGGAAGGGAGGAAAAGGAGTCAGAGTCTAGAAGGTATGATGGGGTGCAGGAAGTGACGGATGAGCAGGAGAGAAATATTGACAGCAGGTTTTAGGAAGGGGAGATAGGGTGATGGTAAAGAACACTAAATGATGACCACAGATGTGAAGTGGGGTAGCAGTGATGTCTGAAGCTGCGGAGGGACAGCTGAAGACCAGGTCCCGGGAATTCCCTCCTTTGTGTGTGGGACAGCAGTTGTTGAATGTCAGAAAGAGGGAATAGAAATGAAGGAGAAGGCAAGCGGACTGGAGCTTGTCAAGGGTTAGGTTGAAGTCTCCAAGGAGATTAAGTGGGGTATTGTCAGTAAGGAAAAGTCTGAGGAGTGTGTCCACTTATTTAAAAAAAGTTTCCTAGGGGTTCAGGAGGGTGGTAGATGACAATGATGAAAATGATGATTGGAAAGGAAACTGCAACTGCATGGAATTCAAAGAATGATATGTTGAGATGAGATAGAGAGAGGGGTGTGAAGCACCAACTCCGAGACAGCAGAAGACCTGTACCACCACCCCTCCCAGTTTCTTGTGGAGTGTGTGAGAATGCATAAGCAGAGGAAAGAGCTACCTGTGTAGCTGAGTTCTGCGGGGATATTCAGGTCTCAGTTAGTGCCAGAAAGTCAAGAGAGTGATAGGAAGCAATGGCAGAGATAAAATCAGATTTCTTTACAGCAGACTGGCAGTTCCAGAGCCCACCTACTACCACTGTGTGAGACTGGGACAGTTCTCAGCTAATGACTCTTCTTCAGTGTGAAAAGGCCTGCAAGATATCACACAATACAATACACCCTGTCACCACTCACACCTCACCCTTACCTTAAAGCCATTGTCCTCAGCAGTGCCCTCACAACCACCATTAACTATCTGTGAAAAAGAGGCAAACAGCTTATTCAAGAAGCAGAAAACAAGGAAAACACGCAGGCCTGATAGTGAAAAATCATGAAGAATCTTGAGAGACTTGTGCTTGTGTACCTGAAGTCCATTACACACTCCTTTTTAGACCCTCTGCAGTTTGCATACAGGACAAACAAGTCTGCAGATGATGCTGTCAACATGGGACTCCATTTTACAACATCTGGAGTCTTCTGGATGCTATGCCAGGACCCTAGTCATTGATTTTAGGTCGGCATGCAATACTATAATCCCACCTCTGTCACATACTAACCTTCACCAGTTGTCTGTTCCTAATGCCACATGCCATTGGATTGCTGACTTCCTAACTGGCAGGAAACAGCATGTGAGGCTGGCGAACACCTGAGACCCTCTGACCCTCAGAACTGGAGTGCTGCAGAGCTTTGTATTGTCTCCATTGTTCCTCTCTCTACACAACAATGATTGTACCTCCACAAATGCATCTGTAAAGCTCCTCAAGTTTGCAGGTGACACTACACTAATTGGTCTCATACAAGATGACAAGCCAGCATACTCAGGAGTTATAGCTAGCTAGTTTCTTTGTGAAGCTGTAACAGCCTGGACCTCAACACTTAAAACTGTTGAGATGGTTGTGGACTTTAGGAGATAATCATGTCAACCACTTCCCCTCATCATAAGTGTAACTGTGGTAACCCAAGTGGAGTGATTTAAATTCATTGGGACCCCCATCTTACATAACCTTAAATAAGAGCCCAACACTGTCTCCATCATCAAGAACAGACAACAACAGACGATGTTCTTCGTGGATGTTCTTTGTCTGACAGCTGAGAAAATTCAAGCTGTCACAAACACAACTGCTGCAGTTTTACACAGGTATTATAGTCTGTCCTCACACCCACACTGACTGACTGGTTTGGATCATGCACTGCAAGGGATAAGTCAAAACTCCAGCACATCATCTACGCAGAAGAAAAGATCATCGGCTGCAACCAGACTCATTTGCAAGTGCTTAACAACAGCAGATGCAGAAAAAGAGCAATCAAGATTACTTACCACTTACCTGACACATTCTGCCAACCCCATCTTTCAGCCACTACCTTTGGGGCGAGATATAGGCCTGTTAAAAAAAGAATGACAGATTATAATAATATGAATTACTACAGTTGTCAAAAACACATTAAGAAAGCGATATGTTATTTGTTAGTTTTGATGTCTTTAGTATTGTTCTACAATGTAGAAAATGGTAAAAAAAAAAAAAAAAGCCTATTATTATTATTATTATAAAATTTTAGTTGACTGTTGTGTGGCTGTTGTGGTTTATTTAGTCTTTAGCTTTTTTGATGTTAGCTTTTATAGTAGGAACACTTTGTTTTCACTCGTGAATTCAGGAGATTTACCTTGTGTAATTACACAATATTAATATCCTTGTGTGATGAAGGCTGAGTATTGTATTAGTTTAAATGATTAGATTTCATTCACAGCGTCAACATGAACAAGAGGATGGGCAATATCCAGCACTTTTTTTTGTGCTAAAAAAGAATAAGTTTATACGGATGGATGATATGGATGATAATGCAGCCTGAATTTTCTGTTGTTGTCTTGCAGGCTTAATACTGAGCAAGATACTATGGAAGATGTTGAGTTTTACATTAATATGCTGTTGTATTAAAGAGGCAGAGGGAGGTCAGAATGACAGTCAGAAGTTTGGAAGAGGTCAGGAGGACAGTGAGTAGGCAGGGACAGAGTAGGAAAGATGCGAGTTAGAAAGTGACTACTCTTAAAGATGCATTCAGTCATTTTAGACATTTAGGCAAATAGTAGCATTTCAGTTCACTAAAGCATGTTGTGCTGGGTTCCCTTTACACCCTGAAGAAAAAGTTGACCTTGGTAAGTTATTTTCCTGGAAAATGATTATATCATTATAATGAAATGTTCATGTTAAAGGATCACATTTTGACTTGCAGAACCACACCAAATGTGTCCCAGCTTAACAGATCATTCTGATAGCATGTCCAGGAAACTTCTGATCTTTTCAGGAATGTAACAAACCTAAAAACATATGTAAATCTGCTAAAATATTATTAGATGTCTATTATTGTAAACTATAGATAACTGTTTCTTGATTTTGGAAAGACATAGACCCTGTTCACACTTGAAATTAACATGCATCTTGGTGATCCTATCACAAATGGACACCCAAAACACCTCACTATTTACATCTAGCATTTTGAATGCATCTCCAGTGACCACTTGTGAGAAGATTTCATTTAACATTTTTGCTGGAGGAAGGATCTCATACACATTGGACAGAAATATCCCATAGACCCTTTCTCATATACGTGTATGAGCTGTTTCAAACATTTCATAAACATGGTCTGCTTAATGAATATCTAAATGGGAAATGAGACAATTAAATGAAAACAGTGGCTAAATCTCTGCTTTTATAACATTCCATTCCATCAGCCTGGCTGTGGAGCACTCTACCATTCAGCTTGAACAGTTTATGTATTTGCCTGCTAGTGATGCAGTCAAATAGGAGGTCCTTTGTAGCTGCTGGGTCACATCAAAAGGCTTTTGTGTTTTGAAACTACGACGGTTATGTGGCCATATACGTCCCACACCATTACCAAAGGTAGTTTGAATGATCAGATGACAATGCGTCTGTACCAAGTACTGTACCAAGACTGCTTATGATTGGATCACCCATCACATCATATTTTGATCTTAAGCAGATATTCAGAACAGATTTTTTAGTTTCTGTTTAGTATTGTAATGCATTTCTTTATTTATATCTATTAAAAATGTTTATTATATTTACATGAATTTTTCATAATCATTTTATTATTTCAATACTGGTAATTCAGTCATGATATCAGTATTGCTGCTAGGCTAAAGACTGTTGTGCTAACTGGCATATGTGTGGGTGTTTTTTGTCCAATGCAGAATCTATCCAGAAGATACAGCCACTCAGTGATCCAATGAACAACCGTAAGGAAGATATGGAAATTGCATCACACTACCGTCAGCTCCTGCGTGAACTTAATGAGCAGAGGCAACATGGCATCTTGTGTGATGCGTGTGTGGTTGTGGAAGGTAAGATCTTCAAGGCACACAAGAATGTACTACTAGGCAGCAGCCGCTACTTCAAGACACTCTATTGCCAAGTGAAGAAGGGAACAGAGCAACAGGCTACCATCACACACCTGGACATTGTGACAGCACAGGGATTCAAAACCATTCTGGACTTCATGTACTCTGCACACCTAGCACTCACCAGTAAGAATGTTATTGAAGTGATGTCTGCTGCCAGCTACCTGCAGATGACAGAGATTGTACAGGCATGTCATGGCTTCATCAGGGCAGCGTTAGATATTAGCATTCGTTCTGAGATGGCCGACATGGAGCTGGCCAATATAGAGATTAGTGGCATGGTTGGCATGGGAACGGGTACTGCTGGAGGAGCCTCTGAAGCATTGGTTTCCATGATCTCAGCTCGCAGTTCCTCACCATGGCTGGTACGTCGTACCAGTCCTGCCAACTCATCAGGAGACTCAGCAATTGCCAGCTGTCATGAAAGTGGCAGCACCTACAGCAAGGAGGAGCATGAGTCTAAGAGCCATGAGGATCCATGGCCAAATGACTATCGCTCACTTCAAGTCAAAGAGGAGCAGGGATCTCCATCCAATGCTCAGGACAGGAACAGCCAAGAAGCACAGGGAACATCCATAGAGCAGCACAATGGAGGTGAAGGGGGCTGGCAAGCACCTGGTTCAAGGCGTAGGAAGAACCGAAAAAACAAGGACACAGTCAGGCACATTATGCAACAGAATGAGGGAAGTAGTCCTGGAGGTTCTCCGATGCCTTCCATGATTTCCACATCTAGCTGGAGCTACAACAATCAGGCTGACATTCCAGGTAGGACCATAGACTTTCTGGAATGTTATCTTGGTAGAGACCAACATGCAAAGACCATTGTTGGTTTGTAGAAGAGTGGACTTTGGAAAATGCATATGTTTAGATTTTAAAGTCCATTTTTTTTTAGAAGATGTTTCATAATTTCACTTGCTAGAACTCAAATCTGTTTGAAGAATTAGTTCAGAGATAGTATAAAGACAAAGGAAATTCTTTTTGTAAATGTTGGACACTTACAGCTGTTTATAGCTGGAATGGGGAGTGTAGGTTTAAAAACTTATCCACTCATTACTATCCGAAAGGCAAGTGAGACACATGATAACTGAATCAATCTAAAAACAAAAACTTGCTGTTGACTACAGGATTGAGATCTGAGGTTGTGGGGAGAGAAGCCTTACTTGTCTGGGCAGCATTTAGCTGCTGGTGCTGGTAGTTATATAGATCATTAAAAGTGAGGCAATTCTAATCTCTAGTGTATTTAAGGAGTCTGTAAAATGGGCACACATACTCTTTAGGAATACAGGATAATTGAATTGACCTCAGTGTCAGAGTGAGGATTAAGGTGTGCTTGTCTGTCTGAACATGTTTTTATATCTTGCAGTTGTCCCCACAAGGATTGGAATATCCAACAGTTTTTACCTTGTGGGAACATGTGTCTGGTCCCCACAAGGTAAACTGCTTTTTCCTCCAAAAACCCAGCTTAAAAAAGAGCCTAATTAGTTCTTACTGAGATTAAGGATAGGGTTAGATTCAGGTGTAGGAACAACGTTACTTAGCTGCATTAATAATTATGTTAATGGCTGGTCCTGACAAGGATAGTAATACAAAGTGAGTGTGTGTATGTTTGTGTGTGCATGTGCTGAAATCTGTATTTTATGTATGTGGCTTTTATTTCTTAAGTGGGTTGTTGAATATACTTTCGCAGTTTAGATAACAGTCATGGTTTATCTGTTGATAATTTATAGTAATTATTTTAAGCTATAGCTGAAGTCTTTGCTCATACTGATTATAGATATAACTGATGTCTGGTGTTAGGATATTCTGAAATCTTGATGCATTTTTTTCTTTGTGTGTGTATGTATTTGGAGTTTTAAAGGGAAGACTTAAAGAGAAAGTCCACCGTTGTGTAATGAAGCAAGAAGGGAGAACAGGCTATAAGAGAACATAAGAGTTGTCCAATCTACCTGTTTGAAATTACAAAATCGACATTGGGAATGCTGTGTTATGACAGCCTAATGATGTATCCACAATTACTTGTTTACATGTCTCCTAAACACTGCACTAATTCCTAATAAGATTTTGCAGAATGTTTACTTACCCAAGTAATACTCTTGTAATAACTCTTATTAGGGCTTAGCACCAAGGCTGCAATGGGCCCTATTGTTTCTGTTAAGATGATGATGATGATGCAAGGCTGCAATTGGCCCTATTGTTTCTGTTAAGATGATGATGATGATGATGATGATGATTATTATCAGGGCTCAACTATCAAGGGTGTGAAGAACCCTTTTGGAATATTATGATATAAGTTCTTTTTTGAGGTGCTTGCCATGCTCAAAAATCCACAAAATATGGCACAAACATCAGAAATGCCTGGTCATCAAGGCCTCACAAAAGATTGGACCTAGGTGTTGCCTAGAGGCTCTGTAGTGCTCCCCCTTTGATGTTTTCCTTCAGTATGAGCACACCGTTTCACTTGTATGGTATCCAAACTTGGTATGCATAAAAAGGGTCTTAAGGGTCCACTATATAGGATCTAGCAGCACCAAGTGATGAGGTTGAAGATTTGCAATCAACTGAATGCCCTTCCCTCACTCCTCCCTTTACAGGTGTGTATAGGTGCTTTTGGAATGGAGGAATTTTTCATAATTCTTAGAACTGTTAGAGGAGGTATGGCCTTTTTTGTGTGTCTGCACTTGCAGGAACTGAGAACAATTATAGTAACGCTGTTAGGAACTTAATTAAGCCCCTACTTCAAGGTAGGTACTTTCCCAGCACAATAGGAACAAGGAGAGATGTGTGTCCACATGCAAGTATAATGAGATTCTTCAAGTCAAGTCATTTTTTCTTTTTATTAGTCAGTGTGCATTGCACTGATAAGATAAAACGGATAGAAACTTATAAAAATGCACTTGGTAAAAAAAAAAAAAACACATGCCAGCATGCCCATGTTAACAGATGAGAGAAGCTGAAACCTGAGGTGGAATGGTTGGCAAACAGAACAGAAACAAAAAAAAATAGACTATAAGAGTTTGATTTAAACAGAAATTTGTGTGCACTGCATGTCTCATTGTGACAAATCTATATGGTAGAAAAAGGCTGAATGCAGTATGAGGGGCGAAAACTTTTCTCAAATCTTTTTATCTTTGTATTGAATAACCAAATAAACAAAGAACAAAGCACAGCAGTGCGTACAACAGCACGTACACTTCCTCTGAGAGGAATATGGGAATATGTGACATGCTCGAAGTCACTAAAATGTATGGAAAGAAATTACTAGTGGATTTTCTAATTGCCAGATAGGCTGTATAAAAAATATTTGTATCTTCGAATTGAACAGCTGAATGTAGTTAGACTGGAAAAATTCTGAGTCAGATACAGCCTTAACCTTAATGTTAAAATGAAAAAAATAAAATAAAATAAAATAAAAAATAACCCACAGAACAGTGAAGTCCAGCCTTTTTTGAGCCTATATGTCATGGAGGAAAAACATTGTGATTTTGCTACGGCTTATGTTACTTCAGTGTTCCTACTGGTGGTGTGAATACAAACATACAAAAGACCTTTTGAAGGTTTGCAGCTCTTGGGGGAGCTCCCCAGGAGGTAGTTCCTCTCAGCAAGTATGTTTGTTTTTTTCTCTGTTTGAAGAGTCAAATATCGGTTAGACCACCTGGTAACATTACTGAGATTAGAGGGAGAGGACAAGGTGGTGGAATAGTGAGGGACAGGCACAGAAGGGAAGCTAACCAAGCTGCTGCTGCCTAAGCCCTCCAAAGGGAGCTAAGATCCTTTTAACGGTGGACCCTAAGTAACAGAGGTTTGTATTTCTAAAATGATTTTATGTTGGTCTGTGCAATGAACAATACCAACACAACATGTAGTATAACGTGAGTCATTACTCTGGAAAGTTCAGTGATACTAATGAATAATTATATAAAAAATATATAGGAACAGTTTCATACAGCAATATTTTGACACTCTGAACACGTTTGTCCATCATCCATGATTTCCATCAGTGAAAGGCCACAATGTTTATCCTTGTTTTCTGCTGTTGTCTGTCCCAATTTCGCCAACATTATTTTGCTTTATTTTTGGCCAACATGTTGGCCTCCATAGAGGTGGTCTCACAGCCTATGTAAATATAAAGGACTCATTCTAAGTTTATGAAAACATTGATTCATAGTTACAGATGGTTTCATACACTAATGGAAACATTCAGTACTGTGAAAAAGCCTTTTACCACCCTATTGTTTATACAAATTTTGCTATGATTTTTTTTAACGAATTCTGCATCATTGAGTCAGTACAAAAACAGTTTAGATTTCCAAACATTACTTTTCCAAAAAACTATTTGCATTTGAAAAATGTTTATATGTCAGTAAAGAAAGCAACATATTACATAAGAGACCACTTTTCAGACACAGAAAAACATGAAGCCTCCTGGGTTTAGCTGCAAAAAAGGAAGCAAGTACGATCGTCAAAGTCTCCAGAAGACTGTGTCACGAATGTGGGGTGTGGCTGGACACATTTGCAGATAGGAGGTGGTAGTAAAAGTAAATGGGTTTAATAATTTTAGGCAAAGGTACAAAAAACAGCAGGGAGTCTCAAAATCCTCAAAACGGAAGCAAGGTTGGGTGATCAGCAAACAGAACAATGTTGGGCAACAATGTTTGTCAAAAAGACAAAATGCAAACACTGAAAAACCTGAGTGAAAACCAGAAGATCTAATACAAAATCAGAAGGTTTGGCAATGGCAAACACAGAGGCTAAACTAATGCTTCCTGAAGTACTGTGACACAGAGAGTCCTTATATAGTCTGTGTGAGTGTGTATGAGTGTGCATCTGCATCCAATCAGCAGTCATGTGACAAGAAGCCCTGTGTCGGCCATCTTTGAAGAGTGCAAGGGCCCATGGGAATTGGAGTTCACACAGAAAATACTGTGCTGGTAGCAAGGGGCAGATCCATGACATTGTTGCAGATTCTCCAAGATGGTTTGTAAAACGTACCAGATCATTTCCTTATAAAACTGTACACATTGTGCCTGTAACTACTATTTAAGAAAAAAGCAAAGGGCTGTGCCACCAAATATTGTCTTTGTTTACTTTATTACTATTTACTGCATGCTGTAGTATTTTTCTTTTAATCTTTTATGTAGTAAGATTTAATGCCAATATTTGCTAGCAGGCTAGTTCAGTACCCAGACCCTTCTTCTACAAAGCCATGATGTTGTAATTGATGCAGTGTGTGGTTTGGCATTGCCATGTCGGAAAATGCAAGGTCTTCCCTGAAAGAGACGTCATCTGGATGGGAGCATATGTTGCTCTAGAACCTGAATATACCGTTCCGTATTGATGGTGCATTTCCAGATATGTAGACAGCTCATGCCTTATGTACTGATGGACCGACATACCATCAGAGATGCTGGCTTTTGAACTGAGTGCTGATAACATGGTGGGTTGTCCTTTTCCTTTTTACTCCGGATGACATGGCATACCTGGTTTCCAAAAAGAATTTCAAATTTAGATTCGTCTGACCACAGAACAGTTTTCCACTTAGCCACAGTCCATTTTAAATGAGCTTTGGCCCAGAGAAGACGTTGGCTCTTCTGGATCACGTTCAAATATGGCTTCTTCTTTGAACGATAGAGTTTTAACTGGCATCTGCAGATGGCACAGCGAATTGTGTTCATCTTTACTTCTGAGAGATACTCTAAGATGCTCTTTTTATGCCCAATCATGTTACTGACCTGTTGCCAATTGACCTAATTAGTTGCCACTTGACCTAATTAGTTGCAAATTGTTCCTCCAGCTGTTGCATTTTTGTACCAGACTCTTATTGCCCCATCCCAATTTTTTTTAGATGTTTTGCTGTCATGAAATTCAAAATGAGCCAATATTTTTCATCAAATAGCAAAATGTCTCACTTTCAACATTTGATATGTTTTCTATGTTCTGTCGTGAATAAAAAATCGGTTCATGAGATTTAAATATCATTGCATTCTGTTTTTATTTACAATTTCCAACAATGTCCCAACTTTTTTGGAATTGGGGTTGTAAATAAATAATTATACAAGAATAAACTCTGTTTCATGTACTCATAACTGTATCTACTTTTGCCCATCCCTGTATATTAATAGTTTATGTTTTATAGTGCCACCAGTTGGCAACAGGAAGAGAGGCTTTTTAACAAAACGTTTGACACAACTACAAGGTTCTTGTGCTTAAAAAAATTGGTCTGCAAAATGTCATGATATCTATGATTTAAAGATTTGGAAAAAACTGTATTGCCATGGTGAGAGTATAAATTTATATGTATTTTCTTGTAAGCAGGGAATGTGGCATAACTCCAGAACACTTCAGGCAATTAGTGCATAGACTTTGGAGGATTGATCTGATTGATACCACATTTGGTAAGCTTGGTGTCAAGACATGCATTATTCCAAATTGTGATGGAATTTTTACATCTTGGGGCTCTAGACTAACTTTTCCACTGGTCACACTGGTGCTACATACTTTCTTAGTTGGTCATAACAACACATGATTTGGTTGTACCTATTTTTTTTATTTCATTGATAGTATACTGAAGTTTTTTGCTAGGAGATTGACAATCATTGACAAATCACTGTGTTATAACTGAATAACACACCCCATACAGTGCTGTTATAAAACAATAATGCACATTGTGTTTTATTCTCACATAACTATATAATTTATATAAATTTAAACTAAACAGTGACAAAACTGAGGTTCTCCTCATTGGTACAAAATCATCACTATTCAAAATCGAATTTGTTATCGACAACTCCTCTGTTTCCCCCTCCCCACAGGTTAAGAGTCTGGGTGTCATCCTCGACAGTACTCTAT
>JAQQZR010000015.1:14104475-14128311 GCA_030068235.1 Notoglanidium macrostoma | reverse complement strand
CAAATAAGACCTGAACCAGGAGAGGGCCGTTCCCTTAACTCCCACAACCTTTTCTAATCTATCAAGGAGAATAGTATAATCAATGGTGTCAAAAGCTGCACTGAGGTCAAGTAACACAAGCAGTGAGACACAACCCTGATCAGAGGCCTGTAATAGGTCATTTACCACTTTAACTAGTGCTGTCTCTGTGCTGTGGTGAGGTCTTAATCCTGACTGATACATTTCATGAATGCTATTCCTATGTAGGTATGAGTATAATTGCTGTGCTACAGCCTTTTCTAGAATCTTGGAAATAAAAGGGAGGTTTGATTTTGGCCTATAGTTGGATAACTGACTGGGGTTGAGATCAGGTTTTTTAATCAGGGGTTTGATAACTGCTAATTTAAAGGATTTAGGTACAAAGTCAATGCTAAGGGAAGAGTTGATTATTTTTAGAATAGGTTCAATTACTTCTGGTACTATCTGTTTGAGGAAACATGTAGGTAAAGTATATAATACACAGGTTGATGATTTTGATGAGGAAATTAGTGATCTTAGTTCAGTCTCTTGAAGCGGTGCAAAACATTCTAATGGCTGGTCTGATATAATTATATTGTTGTCTACAGAGTCGCTCACCAGATTGTATGGATTTAAATTCATATTTTGTATTTTTTGCCTTATATTGTCAATCTTGTCATTGAAAAAAGTCATAAAGTCATTGCTACTACATGTTGATGGTATGGACGTTTCTTTGCTGTTCATACTCCTAGTTAATTTTGCTACAGTATTAAATAAGAATCTAGGATTATTTTTGTTATCTTCTATTAGATTGGAGAAATATGTTTCCTATAGCTCAGGAGGCTCTCCTTCCATCCTAATATGAATACTACCAATTTAGGTTGACGCCACTTACATTCTAATTTGCGAGTGGTCTGTTTTAAGGAGCGCGTGTCATCATTATGCCAGGGTGCTAATTTTTTCTCTCTGATTATTTTCCTTTTAATTGGGGCTACTTTATCTAGCGAAATGCTGACTCTAAGCATTTAGTCGCCTGATCAAGTTCTGTGGAGTCCAGTGGTGATGTGCAATTAAACTTGATAGTTCAGGGAGATCATTGATAAAACTCTGTGCAGTAGATGATGCGAATGTTCGTTTGTCACAATAGCGTGTCACGGTGCATATATTATAACTAAGACACATTTTAAAAGAGAGGAGATACTGATCTGAGATAGTTTCAGACTGTGGAACTGCATCTATATTTTCTATACTTAATCCAAAAGTCAGTATTAGATCAAGGGTGTGACCACCATCATGAGTGAGTCCTATTACATTCTGATTAACTCCTACTGAATCTACAATGGACATGAACGCTGTCCTCAGAGGATCTTCTGGGTCATCAAAGTGAATATTAAAGTCTCCAGCAATCAATGCTTTATCTAAGGAGACAACTAGGTTTGAGATGAAATCTGCGAATTCACACAGGAATTCAGGATATGGCCCTGGGTGTCTGTAAATAATAATTAGTATAAACGACTGGACAGACTTATTTTTAGTGGCTACATATGTTATGTTAGTAAGGAGAATCTCAAAAGCATTAAAATGATGTCCAGGTTTTTGTGTGATGCCTAGTTTATCATTATAAACAACTGCTACGCCAGTTAGACGAGGCTGGTATATATAACTATAACCAGGAGGACTGACTTCGTTTAATGCTACGTACTCGTTTGGTTTGATCCATGTTTCTGTTAAACACAGTACATTAAACTGCTGATCAGTAATATTTTCATTAATAATAAGCGCTTTAGATGTAAGCGCTCTAACATTTAAAAGTCCTAGCTTTAGATCAAAGGTGCTGGCTGTACATTCAGTATGATCCAAATTTATTTTAATTAGGTTATTAGAACAAACTTTCTGAGTATTTCTGCATTTTTGTTTATCTCGGGGAACAGACACAGTCTCAATATGATGGAACCTGAGTGACGACTCTGTGCAGCTAGCAAACGGTGGGTTTAGCCTGTTTGTCTGCTCCCTGGCCTTGGCTCATTGATTGTTCATTGATTTAACTAGGCCTGTCATGAGACAATGGTAGCTGTGCTACAAGAAATGAGAGCAGCACCTTCCCGAGTGGGATGGATACGGTCCCGCCCAAAAAGGCCAGTCTTGCCCTCAAAACTACTCTAATTATATATAAAGCCCACACTGTTTTTGGAGCACCACCTGGACAACCAGCAGTTCAGCGATCATAACCTGCTGTAAGCTACATCGCCACGCCGCATTGGGATGGGGCCAGAGCATATTAATGCATCGGACATCGCCTTCGCTAATTTAAACACCTCTACAAAATTACACTTAGTAACCTCTGACTGACGAAGGCGTATATCGTTAGCTCCTACATGAATAACTATCTTAGAAAACCTGTGCTTGCCCAGGACCCTAAAATTACCTTCTATGTCCGGCACCCTGGCTCCTGGTATACACCTAACTACAGCTGCTGGTGCCCCAAAAGGCCTAGCTAATTTCACGTGCTTTAGGATAGAGTCTCCTATAACCAGAGCTCTTTCAGGTTTCTCAGCGGTTGCTTCACTGAGGAGAGCGAACCTGTTAGACACGTGACGCGGAGAGCAGTGGTGCTCCTGCATTAAATTCATAAGTTCATCCATGTATTTTCATTTAGACATCATGCGATAGACAGAGAAAATCGCAAACTATGAACATAAATCCTCTGTATGAATGTGTGAATACAGAGGATAGTATTACATAACAAAGATCAGGTTCACATGAGAGAGAGGGCCTCGCATGCCACATCTGAGCTGAGTTGAACAGATTAGCGTAGCAAAAAAAATGGTTCTCACATATTTACCAACCACAGCATTGTTATGTTGTACTCTGCCAAATGGCGACCCAATAAAAACTGGTCGGTGACCCAGTTTGGGTCATGACCCTAAGTTTGGGAAACATGGCTCTAGGGTGTACTCACACTAAATACAACTCACACAAGATTTTTACAGAAGCAGCTGACATTGCAGGAGGAATTTGCAGCTTTACTTACCAACTACAATCTATGTTCATCCATATGGTGAGAGCCAGACCTGTTATTAATTGAAAAGTGTATGTAATAGCATTCAAATTTGGAGCCTGGCGTCAGTTAGCAATCACACTGTGCATGAGCCCAACTGATCCGCTCTCGGGGGCACCTCTTCCAGGCAGTCCTAGTGAACCGCCCCTAGGAGCAGTATAGAGCATACTGGTCAATCAATCCGGTTTTAGGGGTCAAACTCACGTTGGAGTGGTTCGGATCACTTATTGTGAGTTCACCCCTAGTCTCATGTGGTGTTGTTTTACTTAGTGTACTGGAAGTGAAAAGTGTCTGCACATATTTTGTTGTACTACAGTATATCACAGAAAATTTTGCACAGAGCTGTCAAGAAGCATATAGCAGAACTTCAGATTTACTGCCTTTGATTGCCATTACAATATGTATCCTACTGTAAGAGGTGTCATACGTTTTTCTTTTATTTTGCAATGCAACACTAAACTATGCAAAACTATGGAAACATAATATATGTATTTTGTAATGCTTCAGCTTGTCTGTGTTTTTTTAGTTAATTGTACATTGAATGACAAAGTAGTCTCATGGGATAGAGTGTGTGTGTGTGTGTGTGTGTGTGTGTGTGTGTGTGTGTGTGTGTGTGTGTGTGTGTGTGTGTGTGTGTGTGTGATGGGGGAGGACACCAGCAAACAGTCATAGTTCCCCATGGGTCAGACAACGCCTTGCTGTTTGTTTTATGTCCCAGAAAGCTACTGTTGTATTTTACTCTGCAGCTTGTTCTTCCTGTTCTGGTTTTATGGGGGATTTCTGTACTTCAGACTTAATCTCCTCCACCCTTCATCTGACAGCCATCTCTCTTCTCTCAGGGTGGAGAAGGGGAATGGAGAAGAGGATGAGGAGAGGAAGAGATAGAGTGTTGGGACAATCAGACATCCAAGCAGGATGTGAAGGTCTGTTGACCTCTGGGTGTGCCTGACTGGCGGCCCTGTGTCGCACTGTGTCATGCTCAAATATGCACAAATACACTCACTCACTCACTCACTCACTCACTCTCTCTCTCAAACAGTGTGGGAATGAGGGCAGATGCCATATTAATTAAAAAGCTGTAGAAAAGGTGGGACTTCGGTATGTTATTGATGGTTGTGTCAGTTCTATTAGTAAATATCTTGCTATATATACAGTTGTGGTCAGAAGTTTACATACACGGACATGAATGTCATCATGGACATGAATGTCATGGCAATATTAGGCTTTCGGGGATTTCTTTGAACTGTTCTTTTTCTGTGGCAGTGTGATTGTACAACAGGCTTGTTTAATAGTAATAAATATAAGTTTTAATTTATTTTGGGTTTTCTGAAATCATCATAGGGTCAAAATTTTACATACTGGGTCAAATGTAGATCTAGCACCCATAATATTTGGTTAAATGTCCCTTAGCAAGTTTCACCTTGACCAGCCACTTTTGGTAGCCATCAACAAGCTTCTAGCAGAATGCTGGTTGGATATTTGACCACTCTTCTTGGCAGAACTGGGAGAGTTCAATTAAATTTGTGTGTTTTCTGGCACAGACTCAAATTTTAAGCACAGTCCACATATAATAGCCATTCCATATTTGAACCTTTTACACAGAAGGGTGAGGCAGAATAAACGCACAACATTCCTGCCTTGAACAGGCTGTGTTAAAGGGGATATAGTCACTTCTGCTTTCCTTCAAAGGAGTGCATTTTTTTTATTTTGTACACACAGACACACACACACACACACAACCTGAGAGAGAGAGAGAAGCCTTACTCTATGAATACCCTTCCACTTTCCACTTAAGTATATTTGTGACTGGCTGAGGCCTGTCAGTTGGGGCAAACAGAGCCTTCCTTTTTCTGAGGAAATGGCAGAAAGCTGCCATTCCATCTCTCATAGACATTGGTAGTGGTAGAAAGAGGAAAAAAAAAAGAGATAAAGAGTTCCTCATGAGATGTGCATGAGAATCAGGGCCCTTACCAGATTAACAGTCTGAACAGTCGGGCACTTTTATCAGGAGAAGATCCTCATCAGCACACTGGCAAAGACACATGAACACATCTCATAGCAATAAGAAGAGACAATAGGAAGAGTCTGCTCTCACCTCATCTGACACATCCAACTATAGATAGAAATTGAGGAAGTGGGACAAATGAGAAAAAGAAATTAATTAAACGTGGGAAATAGTAAAAGGAGACAAATAGTTTTCCCAAGTTGTTCACAAGGTTCACGATTTTTCTTTGCCATTGGTGACAGATTGGTTCTTTAACCTGTGTCAATTCTGAACACATGGATTTGATGATTTGTGCCTCTCTCAGTCTCTTTCTGTCTGTGCCCTTGTGCTGATAAAACCAGACATCATCATGAGAGAAAGAGGAAGGCTGTGAATATTAAGAGCACACCGAAGAGTAAATATGGAGCATAAAGCAGTGAAATTGTGGAATTGTGGAAAAGTGGAATTGTGTGGGACCCAAAGACCTCACTCTCCCTAATTAGTGGCTCCAGTGTCTGTAGGGGTTAGAGATTTTTATCTGTTGCACACACACATGCACGCACATACACACAGGCATGCTCATACGGACACACCACCTACAAAAACATTCAGATCTGCCTGTCTCACATTCCTGACGGATCTAAAGAAACTGCAGATTCTCTACTCCCAAATAATCCCTCATTCTTTATCATACACTTCTCCCTTTCCCTTTAGGCATTTGCCCATCCCTTTTACTCCCTATCTCCCACTCTCAGAAATTTCTTTACTCCCTCAACACTCTGTGACGAGTATCACTTTTTCCACGCTTCCTATCCAATCCTTCCATCTCAGGAATCAAGACTGTTCTTCTCTCATTTCAACCTCAACCTCTTTCACTCATTTGTTTTCCATGTTGACTCTAGTTCACACCATTGGGGCGGTACAAGATGTCTGAAAATTTTGGCCTTATAGGAACACTGGGGCTCTTCCCCAGGAGATAATAATAATATTATTATTATTATTATTACTACTATTATTATTTGTTTGTTTGTTTGTTTGTTTGTTTAAACTGCAGCTTAAGTAAAAATAAAAAAGGTCCAAAATGTTTCATGTTTCATTTTGTTTAGTGTTAGATTTAGGTGTAGGCATGGCATTCTTTTGCTGCATTAATAATTAATTGAAGGTCCTCATATTCCTCAAGGATAGTAAGACAAATGTGTGTGTGTATGTGTGTATTGTGTAGGCCTCAACTCTATCTGTTGTTGTGCATGACAGGACAGTGACGTCAGCAAATGTGACTAATGCTGCTTTCCTGGTGCCTTATAAGTGGTTATTTGCAAGTTGTAATGACTTAATTTCCTACCTGGGCATGTTCAACGTGTGAAATAGAAAAAAACATGGATGTCGCCACAAAAACGGGTCTTTTGTTTGCTCGGTCACATAAAGCTCATGAAAAGCTACTTTAACTACACTTTAAAATTTACAGGCCTGAGTGGCTATTGGTGCTGATCTATACTATAGTGAACATTTATGCAACATTTTGGACAGAAATTGCAGTACGGCAACAACAGTGGATAATAGTCAGTAATGTTAGCAACAAGCTAACATTAGTTATATGAGAAATAACTTTGATATTGATGATTACCTTCTTAAAACAGTGATTAGTGTGGTCAGTCTCAAAGATTTAATCAAGTTTTGTTTTTGCTTGTATATTAATTGAATTTAAAGGTACTGAAGGGGTCCTTTAGACAGTTCACCATGTGCATAACAATATTGATTTTTGATGTCACTCTGTAAACAGGGTAGGAACTGTTGAAAAGACTACCCCAAGTTGACAAATTCAAGTTCATGTGGTGTTTTTTTTTTTTGTAGCTTTAACTGGTTGGAGGTGGGGAATTACAAGTTGCAACATTGCCTTGAAGGCAGGGGATGGATGGAACTGGGGGAAGGTTGCCATTATTTGCCAAGGTTTTGCGTATTTATTCATATGCATTTAATTTTCTCTGGGTAGCCTCTTCTCTGAGCTGCCTTACTGTCTATCTCTCTTGCACACTCTGTTGCTATTCACATTCCGCCTCCTCCCCCCTGCCCCAAACCTCCTTATCTTCTATTTCTAGATCAGTTAGTGTCAGTCACATTAACCTTGTATAAAGTTATATTGGGATTCTGGAACATTGCACATGCACATGCACAGTATTCATTGTTTTTGTGAGGAAAATCAGCTTCAGCTATGTATGTGAAAATTTTTACCTTTTTTTAAGGCTGATGATATCTAGTTGCCATGGTGCTTTGGTGATCTAGAGTATGTGTATGGATGTTGGGAGTATGGTTGCCATTAATGTGACAATTCCTTAACATGTAAGAAATAATGGGAACTGGCCTTCATTTTTTCATGGAACAGGACTGAACAGAGTACAGCTGTAAAAACATGCTATAAAATAAAAGGTAAATAATGGAGGAACTCATACATTTTTATGAGCATCCCTTTTAAACTGCAGAGATTAAGCAAAAGTCAGTTGCCATAAAAGAAGGGTATTAGATGAAAGATGTCTCAATTATTCCTGTGTCCCTCTTTGCAGATCCATTGTTAATGACAGCTTCTCTCTGTTGACAAACAAATTGCCAATTTTTCATTTTTTCTTTCTCTTTCTGTCTAATTCTCTCTTTGTGCTGTATTTCCACCCTGGCCTCCATGTTCTCTATTGTTCTGTGGAGAAGTTGCCAAGGATACGAGAATATAGGCGATACACTACATGATGATTCAGAATACTGTAGATTCCAAGAAAAATCAGACTCTCTCTCACACACACACACACACACACACACACACACACACACATACACACACACATACACACACACACACACACACACACACATAATAAAAAAACGCTAATGCTATGAATGTTTGTACCTGCTGTGTTTGTGTATTTGTATTATCCATATGAAAAGTTCTTAAATATACCACAAACACTGAAACTTTATATTCAGTAGAAACACTGAAAAAAAAATTCTTTCTTTTTCCTTTATTTATAGAAATGACAAATTTTCAAGTACAACGCAGCATTGTACTTGAAAATTAGCAAAAGGTGGGAGAATTCAACCCAGATGGGACACAAGTTCATCATAGGCCACCATAGACATATACACTCACTTATATACAGGGACAATTTAGTGTATTGAATCTACATGTTTTTGGACAGTAAGAGGAAATCGGAGAACCCAGAGGAAGCCCACATGAACATGAGGAGTATATACTTGTCTCTGCACAGACAGTGACCCAAGTACAGGATTGGACCAGGGACCCTGTAGGTGTAAGGTAGCAATGGATAATTGGCTGGTTAAATAGATGGATTTGTTGATCCTTGAGGAGAAATTTTACGAATGCTACCCACTGCATAACTTTCAATTCAATTCAGTTTTATTTGTATAGCGCTTTTAACAACAGACTTTGCCACAAAGCAGCTTCACAAAAGTATATAAATTCTGAATATAAACTTATGAATCTATACATTTATCTATATATACCCCTAATGAGCAAGCCTGTGGCGATGGCGGCAAGGAAAAACTCCATGAGATGGCAGAAGGAAGAAACCTTGAGAGAAACCAGACTCAAAAGAGATCCCATCCTCATTTGGGTCACACTGTATAGTTCAATTACAACTAAAACACTTTAATACTAGGGTCTCTAGTAGGGTCCCATAACTGTGCTGCTCCAAAGCATTTATAGTTTTCATGAATGGCTGAGATTGGGGTAATTGGGGCTGAGATTGGGTTTTTCAAGGGACTCAATGTAAGACCTTGAAAATATAAGAGTAATGGATATAAGAGAGTTTGCCATCTCTGTAGGCTCTGTTTTCTGGCCTGTTGACTTGTTTTGGGACTGGACGCACCTTCTGCACAACCTATTTTTACCACAATAGTGCCCTGTGTGTTTGCTTCCCTTCCCATTCATCGTACCATTTCCCCTCACCCAACCTCACTTATTTCTTCTTCTTTATTCTGTCTGTTGCTTTCAGTCTCTCGTTTCCTGACATTCACACTGTTTTAACTCTCTCTCCTCATGCCACTCTTTCTCTCTTCCCAATCTCTCTCCTTTGCTTCACTTCTGTTACAGGCCTGCTTTACTAAGATGCATTAAATGCCCAGTTTATCTTGAGCTCTGCTCTTCCAAATCCTACCCCATCACTGCCCCTCACCCCAATGTTCTTCATCCCAAATATTTGTTCCTTAAACCCTCTGCTATTACCTGCACCTCTCTTTCTATATTCCTTCTCACTTCTTTGTTCCCTTCCAAACATTAAGAGACTTGTTTTGATTTATAAATTTTATTTCCTCTTTCTGCCGCTCTCTCCATGGAGGCTGTGACCCAGCTCAGAGAGAGAGAGAGGAATAATAATTTCTTTTTTACTTTCAGTCCTCCCTCCTCTCACTTCACTCTGTTTTTTTATTCCTCCCTCCCACACTGCTTTTAAATTGCCTTTGAATTCTTGAGCTTTTTCAGTTTCACTCCCTCCTTCACTGGAAATTACTTCTTACCCTTTCAAAGTTTGTGTGCAAGTCCGACCTTCCTTCCCCCTACCGTGGACATTGGACAACACACAAACAAACAAACAAACACACACACATGCACACACACACACATGATATCTGCTTCATTTGTCATTGTATACTGTGTGTCATTGGAAATGATGAAACTGCTCAAGTGATCATGCAGGCATGCTCAGTGTGGCCAAAAAAACTCTGGTCCCCTGCCTTAAAAAAACAAACCCCTTGTGGGGATCATGGAAACAAAGAAGCTGTGTGTGCATGTGTGTGTGTGTGTGTGTGTGTGTGTGAGTGTGTCTGCGTGTGTGTGTGTGTGTGAATCTTTGTGCATCCAGAGATACAATACTAGTATATACTGAACAATACTATCAAGCATTAAAGCATCCTCAGACAGATACGCATAATACACACTTGCTTATTGGATAGATCAATACAGTGCAATTGTTATTCACATATATTGAATTACTGACATACACATTCACACTGCGGAAAACATACAGATCCATGTCCAAACTGGAGGGCACCCACGCAGGGACATACACACACAAACACAGGCATGCACACACGCACACACACACAAAGCCCTTGCCATGAGTCCGCCTATTTGTGTCTGTTCTTAAAAGGGTGTTTTATTTAGCATAAATGTTGAAGCCAAGTGTGCCTGGCTGCCATGGTAACCAAATTAAACTGAGAATTTCTTTGCAAAGAGGCATCAAAATTCTTCAGACCTCTCTTATATGGGAGAGATATAACAATGGTCTCCTTTATTCTTTAAACCACTATTGTAATATGACTGTGGCATGATAATGAAACCATTGCTCATTTAACCATTGAACATTATACTGATGATCAAAGTAAAGTCTTAAAAGAATTGCATTTGTGCATACTTTAACTAACCACAGATTCATAAATACTCCATCCAAAAAAAATAGTCTGTTGTCTTTCTGTGTGTGTGTGTGTGTGTGTGTGTTATAAGGGTCACAGCAATTTTAATTTTGCAAGTGTAGGGCGCTTGTATTGTTAGGAGTAGGTCTGTTTCATGGAATGACTTGCATGCCCCCTACCCACAGATGAAGGTTGGACTCCTTGAATTTTATGAATTCTTCCAATCCCACGCCCTTTTAGCTTAACTCCCCTATGCTTCTACCTTAATTAACTCTCCATGTCTCTCTCTTTGTGTATGTGTGAATGATGGAGACCTTAGCTTGTTTGCTATTGCTTCTCCTCTTTTTTGTTTCTTTAAATGAAATGGAAAGTACTGATTTAACTGGTTGTTCTATTATAGCTGAATTGTAACAAATGTAGTGTTTGAAGAGCTGTGAGAAAAGATTAGGAATTTCATGACAAGCTGCTTAAGTCAACCTACATAACCTTTTTTTAAAGCAGTCAAGCACTCATAACAGAATTTCCACATCAGCATCCTTTCAAACATGTATTAACACAGGTAATGCAGGTGAATGAATTAATTTATGGAAGGCAATTAATTGCTTCAAAAAGATGTTTGAAACTATGGAAAAAAATTAAGCATGGCGATAGTTCAGGCAGGCCATGGTAGTACGCCCTTTTCCAACCATCAGCTTACTATCAGCTGACACACCAGTACCAACCATTTGCTATTTTCATGAATAGTGAACTTCTTGTGTAAATGCTCCTATGAATGATTTACCAATAAATATAAATTTGTATCCAGCTTGATAAATGAGGCCCAGTATCCATTAGAAAAACACAAATATACCCCAAAGCCTTTATTTATCATCTAATGTTACCAATATTAAAGGCAACGGTTTGGGAATAACTGTACAAGTTATGGCTTTATCAAAGTTGTTTCCCTTTTAACCTCATTTTTAATGTGTTCCTTCGTTCTCACTAAATGGCTGACAAAAAACTTTATTGAGGTCATCCACATCTGGCGTCTTCCTCAAAATGTTAGTTTGATGCCTGTTACGTTGTCAATACAATCTCACAATTATTTTAAATAGATTTAAATCTATAACACCAGCTGAGTTCTCCTACAAGATGAAGGTGTGCATCATGACCCAAACGTGTATGTGCAGACCTTTACTGGTTTTACCTTAACAGGTACTGATTTTAATTGGAATGTAGTCAGTTTTAAAGATTTACTTGGTTGTTATTATTATTTTAGTTAGTTTTAGTTATTTTTAGCATATTATGGTGCATGTAAATAAAACCAGAATAGAATAAATCAATTAAGGCCAATGTGAATGCTTTTTTAATCAAAGTGGGTGATATTTTAATAATTAACTTAAATTGAATTACTTTCAAAATTGCACTATAGTCCTGCACCTGTGTGTTTGAGTCATGATGCTGTCCTTTTACAGTACCAAGGTCATATAAAAAACATAAGTTCACTTTACTGATTTTAGTCTATGTAAAATAATTGTGAGGTTGGATTTGTGATGCAAGGAGCATCAAGCTAATGTTATGAGGCAGATGCAGGATGCAAACTGACCTTAGTAAAGTTCACTGTTTTTCCTCAGCCTCTTAGTGAGGATGTTGGGGAAAAAAGGAAATTGATAAAATCTTCCTTTCTTGTTGTGATATTCAGTGATCTTTGATTCTGACAACATTAGAAAATGAGTAAAAGTCTTACATATCTGTTTACTGATGGATAATGTGTGTTGTGTTTTAACAGCTAGAGCATTCTTACGCCTGAATTTCAGGCCAATATTAATTAAGGAATTAAATGCTTATTAACTTTACTGAGGTAAATGACCACACTTGGATGACTATAATGAAAAGGGGAATAAATAAAAAATCTTTAAAACACAAGCAGTGCAATTAATAAGCATCAACATGCTGACCAGGGTCACACACTTCAGTCACTCTATCTTGCTCTGGGCATGCTTGTAATTTTGGACATCTCTATAGCGAACATCCAGTTTGGGAAACATGAACGGTTAATTCAGAATTTGCCGTCAGAATGAACTAATCCAAATTGGCAAAAATCTTTGCACATAAACATAGCCAGTGAGGTGTACTTTTTACCATGTACTTCTTTCTGTTTGAGTGCTCAGTCAGGTTATAAACTGGTAATACTCTGGCTTGATGTTCTGACCAGACAGAGCCTTCACCCTGACAAGGGAATCAGTGTCAAGAGGGCCTTGGACTACTGACCTCAGTTGGGAGACTTGGAAGGTGGGTGTGATGCAGCTATGACGTGACAGGTCTAGTTGGTAAGTGACTGGGTTAATCTGCTTGGTGACCCTGAAGGGTACGATGTAACAAGCATTGAGCTTCTTATATCCAGGAAGTCCTTTTATTTCCCTGGTGGAGAACCATGCACGATTCCCAAGTTGATATTGGAACGCTTCTCTTCTGTGATGATCAGCAAACCATTATACCTTTCAACTGTTTCCTCCAGACCTTGTGGTGTGCTCTCCCAGACTTTTTCAAAAAGAGCTCTATTTGAACCATTCGTCCACTATGGGTGGAATAAATTATTGTGGGTGTAGCATTCCAAGGAACATTGGGGCTGATGCCAGAGTATACATTGGAACAGGGTTAGTTGTGTTGCTGAATGGTGAAAGAATTTTGTCTGTGTTTGGCCTACGAAAGGAATTGTGACCAGTCCCCTTGGTTGTTGGAACAAAATGTTCATAAAAATTGTCTTATTTCCTTGTTGACCCTCTCAACTTGGCCATTAGTTCTAGGTTTAGAGGTCTAGACCTACTGTCACACCAAGCTTCTCCATGAAATTCGACCACAATTCATGTTCACTGTCCACGCCCTCTGGGATACCAAAGTATCTGAATACATGTTGAAAAAGAAGCTCTGCTTATTCGAAAGCAGTAGGTAATGTTGGTAGGGGAATGAGTTATAGTGACTTGGAGAAGCAGTCCATAATCACCAGGATGATAGTGTTGCCTGTAGACACAGGCAGATCAGTGACAAAGTCCAACGTTATGTGAGACCAGGGACCTTAAGGCATAGGTAGAGGCAGGAGTTTACCAGCAAGCAAGAAACACACTGATTGATGTCTGGCTGCAATTACTTTTCATGTATTAGATTGTACATGCGGCATGTTCCTGGGTGACCAGTAGCCAGAGCGGTACGTGCCCAAGTGATTAGTTTACTTCTCAGACAAGGTGGGATGTAAAAGTGGTTAGGTGGACAGCCAGCTGGAATGTGATACAATAGTATGGTTTCAAGTTCATGGACAAATTCCCAGGAGATCGCGTTAACAAAGCAGGTTTCAAGCAGTATGGTTTCAGGTTCAGTTTTCTCTTCCTTTGTGGTGTACATGCTCCACTTCTCCACAGCAAGTGAGCCACTCCTCCAAAGCAAGAACAGCCAGTAGCTCATTGTTCCCCATGTCATAATTCATCTCTGCTGGTGATAGATTTTGGGAGAAAAATGTGATTGGGTACAGCTTGGGTTTCTCTACAAAGTGCTGAGACAAGACAGCTCCCACTCCTGTCTCAGAGGCATGCACCTCTACAGCAAAATGCTCGATCAGCATCTGAGGAGTGAGCCAATCTGTCACAGCCTTAACCTTTGCCTCTGTAATCGATGCAGGGTCGTAGCCCTCCCCCTTTTTTTTCCACAAAGAAAAATCCCATGAAGGTAGGTGAGGTAGATGAAACAATATATCCCTGTTGTAGTGCTTCTTGTATATATTCCTCCATAGCTTTGTGTTCTTCGATAGACAGTGGATAAATCCTACAGTGGGGAGGCATTGTGCTGGGTAGCAGGTCGATGGCACAGTCATGGTGGTGATGTGAATGTAGTCCGCTGGCTTTGACCTTGCTATAGACATCAGCATAACATTAGGCTTGCTATGGAGGTTGACAGGACAAGTATTTCCAGGAGTTGGAGGCTGTGTTCAGCACAATATTCTTACCATTTGGTTATGTCACTTTGACTCCAAGAAATCTGTGGGTTGTGTAGGTTACCCTAGGGTTACTATTCATGTTTTTGCAAAGGAAAACATGCATATCTCTTGGAAAATAAGATTTACAGTGAAGGTTCTTCTTGAACTTCTTTTGCTCAATCTATAAAAAATTTTGACAATTTGTTTAATATGCAAAACCTACTGAGAACTTATCAATGGATTTTTGCTATACCTTCACAATTATGGTGTCATATTGCAAAGTAAAGCCTGAAGCTCAATAAGATAAGAATAACAGATAAGAACAATAGATAAATCTCTGTAAATTAAAATTTGAGATTTGTAGTATTGATGGTGAATTTGTAAACACTATAGCCACCATATGCCAATCAGTTATTACTTGCCAGAATATATTTACATAAACAGCTTTAAGATGTTTATAATTGAGCTATTGCCACCAAATTTGTTGTCACCCGGACCATAAACCCATTCTTTTATTTTGATCTCATATTCTAGATAAGTGTTAATAAGGTAAAGTTCATCTTACAGACATTCAACAATCTAATAGCATTAATGGTATTGTGGATACTGCAGCAACAGCAATAACTAGAAAATTACCATGAATCTATTACCTCGACTATTAGTTTTAACTAGTGCTAAACAGCCAAAGTAACACATAGCATAATTATTTTTTAAATACTTACACTTCCCTTGTCTTCAGGTTTGCCATGGACATCTGGTATTGATCCCTTTTTTAAGAGAAGTTACATTGCCAGTCCTGTATTGTACAGGTCCAGGTTGTAAAATCAGACAGACCCAAAGTGGTTACCACACAGGAACAGTTTTTTTTATTTGTTTGTTTTTTTTACTTACTGTAGCTAGGACGTTGCCATCAAAAATAAACTCAATAAACTGTCATCTGAGCCTGGGGGTTGATATAGGCAATGCACTAGATTTACACTAGATTTCAGAGTTTGGCTGTGGGGATTTGTGTCCATTAAGCCACACGAGCCTTAGTAAGGTCAGACACTGATGTCAGGCGAGGAGTTCTAGGGTGCAGTTAGCATTCCAGTTCATCCCATAGGTGTTCAGTAGGGTTGAGGTCAGGGCTTTGTGCAAGCCACTCGAGTTGTACCTCACTAACCTTGGCAAACCATGGAGTCTTAATGGAGCTTGGTTTGTGCACAGGGAGCGTTGTCTTGCTGGAACATGTTAAGGGCTCTTAGTCCTAGTGAAGGGAAATTATAATGCTACAGCATACAGCTACATCCTAAGTGTTATTAAGGTGTCATGGGCAGGTCCCTTTTAGCAGATTATTTGGTTGAGTGTAGCCACTGGTAAAATTCTCTGTCCTGTTTTAACCACCTCAGTTTAATGGCTGCTTTGGGCAATATAGTAAATACACGAATTCACCAATACTTTCTCAACTGTTTTGGCTTTTGAATAATAGCTCCAACTCAAAAACAATTGGAGGTCAGTGGGTAAGGCATTGGACTACTGATTGGAAGGTTATGAGTTGTCAAGCTGACACTGCTTGGTCCTTCAGCAAGGCCCTTAGTCCTCAGCTGCTCAGTTGTATAAATGTAAAAAGCAAACAAGCAAAAAAAGTCATATCCTTTCTCTTCTATAAGTTTCAGATAAGGATGCTTCCTAAATACAACAAATGAAAAAGCATCTATAAACTGTTTAATTATCTGATCCTCAATAATGACCAAAAATGCTAATCGGTTCTTGAACAGCTGAGCTTATTTTACTTAATCAGCTATAGCACATGGCGTTTTAGGTGTATTCGAAAGAAATTCAAAGGCTTTTTCAGGAATAAATGCTAAGGGCATTGTGCGAGGTTGGGGGTGGTTATCAACGGGGTGTGGGGTTAAATTCAAATAACTGTTTCTCAGGCATTGTAAGTCTGATCAAACTGAAATTTGGTGAGCTGCATAATTTTACTAATATATTCCCAGATTTCTACTGTTGACTTGGTTGCTTATAAAACATGGCATAGTGGCAACCATTCAGAATGCATAACACACTTCACAGTGTTAACATTGCACCTCCACCACAAAACTGAACAGCATGTTCACTTATGGTTGCTTTACTGTTCTTTGTGATTTGACAGAAACTAACTACTAGCTGCTTCATCTGCTCCTGCAGTTCACGACTTGCAGTTATATTTAGGGGTTAAATCACTGAGGGTAATTGTAATTGTTAGGATGTGTTTGTGTGTTTGTGTGTGTATGCATATTTGCATACATGAGCAGAAAAAACAGAAAATGGGAGTCTATAGATGTTTCTCAATGTCAAGGATGTTTCCTTGGTAGGATAGGTCCTTCTAAGTTGGGTCTTTCAGAGGCTAGGCAAGACTCCTTTCTAGCATTCAGAGAACATATGATGGAACAGTGTGCAGGTGTGCTTTATTGAAAAGGTCACACCTTGTAAATGAGTATTGGATTGTGGGTGAATAAAGAATGCTGAGGATAAATACACAAATACAGGAATATTCTCTGAAAGATGGACTTTGTCTTAGGTAGAATTTGAAGGATCCTAGACATTGGAACAGTCCTCTGGCAGGATTCAATGACATGGCATCCTTGAAATACATACGTTAAAAAATCAAAGATCAATCTCTCAAACCTACTTTAAATGCAGACAGTGTAGACCTATCTACAATATATAGAAACATTTCTGTTTTCTTTGAAGTCCAGAATGTCCATGAGTTTTCCATCCATCCATTATCTATACCGCTTTATCCATCTGGGTCGCGGGGAAGCTGGAGCCAATCCCAGCATCTTCGGGCGAGAGGCGGGGTACACCCAGGTCGCCAGTCCACCGCAGGGCCAACACAGACAAACAGCCTCACACGCTTGCATTCACACCTATGGGCAATTTAGAGAAGCCAGTTGACCGAATCTGCATGTCTTTGGACTCTGGGAGGAAACCTTAGGACCCAGAGGAAACCCACGCATGCACGGGAGAACATGCAAACTTTTTCTTGATATAAAAATGCATGATTAGGCATGTATGCTCTGCAGCTTGAATGTGTCATGAAAGCCAGGTAAGATGAGATACAAGCACAGATAAACACTTTATTTACTCACTTCAGGCAAAGGTACAGAATTGTGAGGCGGTAATCAAATCCGTGAGACAAGCAGAGGTCAGTCGATTCACAAACAGTACAAACAGGGCAAAACAAACTCGTAAGTAGATAGGCCGAAAGATAGTCATAACCAGGAAAACAATCATAGAATAAACGCTTGGCAGAAGGTGGACACAAAGGAGCAGCACTAATGCTGCACAACGATAGCACTGAAATGAAGACTTTAAAAAGGAGTTAGTGGTGTGCGTGAGAGATTGGAGTCACCTGCCACTGATTAGTAGTCAAGTGACTCAGAGCGTGGGAAAATGCCCGCCATTTTATGTGTGTGCTGTGAATCTTAGGAGTTGTAGTCCATGTCACTGTCAGTGTCTTCGTGTGTGAGATTTTCCATTTCTATGTCCGATTGTGAATCTGTGTCTGAAGCCGAGTCCATATTGCTGTTGTGGATGAGTGTGGGTGTAGGAGAAGGTGCAGATGTGACAGAACCCCCCCCAAGGAGCTCACTCCGGGAGCAAACGACTTGCATGGACGTCCCCTCGGCCTAGGAGCAGGTTGTTCGGGGTGATGTAGATGAAACTCCTGAGTTAGTAGAGGGTCCAGGATGTCCCTGGCAGGGACCCAGCACTGCTCCTCGGGGCCGTAGCCCTCCCTGTCCACCAAATACTGTAGCTTGCCCTCCCTTCTGCAGGAACGTAGGAGATCTCTCATTGCATAAGCAGGTTGACCCTCGATCTCCATGGGCTTGGGCCATTGGCGGGTGGTGTATCCTCTGCCAACGGGCCTGTGTTGGCGGCTTTAAGCTGTGAGACATGGAAGGTGGGGTTCATTTTACTGTGTCGCGGAAGTTCCAGTCTGTAAGTGACTGGGTTCACCTCTTTGCAGATTCTATATGGTCCCGTATATTTAGCACGCAACTTCCAACAGCCGGTGCCACTTCTTAGATTGCGGGTCGAGAGCCACACGCAGTCTCCTGGCCCCAGCCGAGGACCTTCCTTGCGCCTTCGGTCGGTGAACCTTTTTTGGTTCCTGGCTGTTCGTTGGAGCTGTTGATGCGTGCGCTCCCATACCCCTTCGCTGTGTCGGAACCATTCATGGACTGCAGGTGCTTCTGTGGGGTTCGCGTTCCATGGGAACAGGGGAGGTTGAAAACCTAAGACACATTGAAACGGAGTCAATTTAGTAGCAGAATGTTTTAGGGAGTTTTGGGCGTGTTCGGCCCATGGAAGGAAGCATGACCAGTCACCTTGATTCTCTGCGCAGTAAGTCCTTAGTAGGTGCCCTACCTCTTGGTTTGCCCTCTCCACCTGACCAGGCCGGGTAGTGGGATGAGCCTTAGTGTCTTGGAGAACCGGTCCGTAATGACCAGTATGACCGTGTTACCCTTGGATTCTGGGATGTCCGTTATGAAGTCTATGGCCAGGTGGGACCAGGGACGTTGTGGAGTGGGTAATGGCATGTTTGCCTGATGGTAAGGTTCTGGGTACCTTGGACTTAGCACAAGTAGAGCATGACAAGATATATTTGTTTATATCGTCGTGCATGTTGGGCCACCAGTATTTCTCCTTTAGGAGTGCCAATGTTCTCTGTGTGCCTGGGTGTCCTCAGGCGGGTGTGGTGTGTGTCCATGTGATCAGCTTACTTCTGAGCAGAGGGGGAACGTAGGTGCGCTCCGGTGGGCATGAGGGTGGTGTTGGGTGAGGTGTGCTTTGGAACTCTTGGTCCAGATCCCATTCGATGGCGTGGACCCAGCATGATGGTGGCAGGATGGTGTCGTGTTTGTATGTCAGGTTCCTCCCCGGGTGCATGCGTGATAGAGAATCCGCTTTAGTATTCTTGGAGCCTGGTTGATAAGACATGGTAAATGAGAACCTGGCAAAGAACAAAGCCCATCTAGCTTGTCTGGGGTTTAGTTTCCTGGCGGTGCGCAAGTATTCTAGGTTCTTGTGGTCAGTGTATACTATGAATGGGTGTTTGGGTCCTTCCAGCCAGTGTCTCCATTCCTCCAATGCCAGTTTGACCGACAGAAGTTCTCGGTCAAAAGTTCTCGGACAGAAGTACATCGTAGTTCTGTTCAGCTGGCGTCAGTTTCCGTGAAAAGAAAGCTATTGGGTTAAATTTTGGTTTCTATCCCAAACCTCTTAGAAAGGATGGCTCCCACTCCCGTTTCTGAGCCATCCACTTCTACCGTGAATGGTTGTTCAGGGTCGGGGTGTTTCAGAATGAGGGCTGATGTAAAAGCCTCCTTGAGTTTGGAGAACGCCTCTTCTGCCGCTGGAATCCAGTGGATCCTTTTGGCCCCCTTCTTAAGTAGTGTGGTAAGGGGAGCTGCGATTAGGCTGAAATTCCGTATGAAGCGGCGATAGAAGTTAGCAAAGCCGATGAACCTCTGCAGTTCCTTTACAGTTCCTGGAGCTGGCCAGTCCTTTATGACAGTCACTTTATTTTCATCCATTACAACACCTTCTTCGCTGATTATGTAGCCCAGAAAGCAAATGGTGGAGACATGAAACTCACACTTCTCTGCTTTCACTTATAGCTGGTTTTCACGTAGCTTTGCTAAAACCTTTTTCACATGTCGAACATGCTTCTCTGGGGATGGGGAGTATATCAAGATATCATCTATGTAAGCAATCACATACTTTCCCAGCATCTCCTGTAATACATCATTAATCAGGCATTGAAACACAGATGGAGCACAGGACAGTCCATATGGCATTACCTGGTACTGGTAGTGGCCAGATGTGGTGCTAAAAGCAGTCTTCCATTCATCCCCTGCATGTATTCTTATCAAGTTATAGGCACTGTAGAGGTCCAGCTTGGAAAAAATGTGGGCAGATCTCAGCTGTTCTAATGCAGCGGGCACTAGTGGAAGAGGATAAGGGTACTTGATGGTGATGTTGTTTAGCCCGCAATAGTCAATGCAGGGCCGTAGTCCTCCTCCTTTCTTATCCACAAAAAAAAATCCTGCAGATGCTGGTGAGGTAGAAGGAACAATGTATTTTTTTTTAAGTGCCTCCTGTACATACTCCTCCATGGCTCCTTGTTCCTTGATGGGGAGAGGGTAGATTCGGCTGCGTGGAGGTGTGGTACCTGGGAGCAGATCAATGGCGCAGTCGTAGGGACGATGGGGTGTAAGGCCACTGGCCTTGACTTTACTGAATACTTCCATGAAGTCCTGATATACAGTCGGTATGTGAACCGCCGTTTGCGTCTCTGGACTTTCAATGGTTGTGGATGATAGTGGTAGGTGAGGAGTCTGGAGGCAGTTGCTTTTACAATGAATGCACCACTTCAATATCTCCCATTGTGCCCATGAAATTAGTGGATTGCGCAGGTGCAGCCACTTGTATTCCCAGAATGATAGGGTTCTTTGGTGTCGTGGTGATGAGGAAGGAAATGTCCTCTTTGTGTAGACAGCCGATCTGCATCCAGAGTGGTGCGGTACAGAGAAGAATGGTGCCCTCTCCTATGGGGCTCCCATCAATTGTGTGAATGCGTGGTGGATTTTGGAGTTTGAGGAGTGGTATGCGGAGCTTGATGGTAGTGACGTGGTCCATGAAATTGCCTGACGATCCTGAGTCGATCATGGCTGAGAGAAAGAAGACCTCGTCGGTAAGGAGGATTTTTACTGATATGACAAAAGGAGGTAAAGAGACATAAGAGGGTTTACTCACCGAGGAGCTCTTAGTAACCGTTGAAGGCCCTGTGGTGCAACGCTTGTCGCGACGAGGGGTGAAATCAGGGCATTGAGCAACATTATGATTCGGCTCGGCGCAATACATACAGAGTTTCTCTCTCCGGCGGCGGGAGCATTCGGCTGCTGTGATGCGGGTGTTACCAATCTGAAGGGGCTCCTCTGTCACCTCCCTGTAGTGTGATTTCCAGCCGTCTTGTCAATCTGTGAGTAGATTGTCTAGTCGAATCGCTAGATCGATCAGAGTGTCTAGGGTAGCCGCCTCGTCTCTGCATGCCATTTCCTTACGGATTCCCTCGGTTAATCCTTGGCGAAATACCACTTTTATGTTCAGTACTCGCCCACCTCCTTGCCCTCGGGAGTGTGGTTAAAAACTCGCTTGAAGAGTTGAATTAATTGTTCATAAGATGATACGGAATCTCCTCCTTTTTCCCATACAGCGGTGGCCCAGGCGAGAGTGTTACCCGTGAGGAAACTCAGAAACTGAGAGACCTTGTCATAGTCGCTGAGCCCCTCTCGTGCGGAAAAGTACAGCTGACATTGGAGGAATCCGCGGGGGCTTCCGTGGTATTTCTCCGGCCGGGTAGGCATTGTTTTCACTGGCGGTCGAGACAGAGCTGGAACTGTAAGCTGTTCAGTTAACTGAGACATGCTGGTAGTGAGTTGTTGCACTTGTGCCGTTATCACCTGTAGCTTGCGGTCCTGTTCCCTGAGGAATCGGCCTTGAGCTGAGAGAGACTCCCGAAGTGAAGTGGAATCTTTTGGCGAAGCATTCTGTCATGAAAGCCAGGCAAGATGAGATACAAGCGCAGATAAACACTTTATTTACTCATCTCAGGCAAAGGTACAGAATCGTGAGGCGGTAATCAAATCCGTGAGACAAGCAGAGGTCAGTAGATTCACAAACAGTACAAACTGGGCAAAACAAACTCGTAAGTAGATAGTCTGAAACTAGTCATAACCAGGAAAACAATCATAGAATAAACGCTTGGCAGACGGTGGACACAAAGGAGCAGCACTAATGCTTCGCAACGATAACACCCTAATGAAGACTATAAAAAGTAGTTAGTGGTGTGCGTGAGAGATTGGAGTCACCTGCCACTGATTAGTAAAGTGACTCAGAACATGGGAAAATGTCCGCCATTTTGTGTGTGTGCTGTGAATCTTAGGAATTGTAGTCCATGTCACTGTAAGTGTCTTCGTGTGTGAGATTTTCCATTTCTATGTCCGATTGTGAATCTGTCTCTGAAGCTGAGTCCATATTGCTGTTGTGGATGAGTGTGGGTGTAGGAGCAGGTGCAGATGTGACAGTATGAGTACATTGTTATTTTACTCAGTGTGTAGTGCAGATGGTAATAGGTGGTGCAGTGGTAGACCTGTATTAAGTGGAGTTTTATTTTTTGCTAAATTTCAGTGATAAATACTGTATTGACCAACCAAATATCATTTTTTTGTATTTACTATACTTTCTACCTGGCTGCTACCTCAATAACTGCTATGTCCAAATATGTTATAATCTTATCTACTGAATACTATGGCATGGTATGTTATGTTTACATTTACAGCATTTTGTTATTGTATTGTTATATCTTTTTGCACAAGCTGTTAGATCTTACACTTTATTCACACAACTGTGTATTGGTCAGTACTGCACGGTCTTTTACTGTGCTTATTGTCCGGCTCTAGTAATTGCTGCACTGTCTTGTGCTATTTACACATGTGCACTTTATGTACCTATGTGTCTTTATGCACTTTACCAGCTGTATACTCTGATCAACCATAACTTTAAAACCAATAACATTAATTATCTCATTACAAAAAATGGATCGTATGGACATATGGACCCAAGATGGCGCTGAGTATGGCAGCCTCGTCGCGAGGTACCTCAAGTAACAGTGTTTTTTTGTGTTTAATTCTAATTTTCTTTTATTTCCTCATTAGTAACATGTTATGTCTTTTTGTATGCGATCACCAAACCTTACTGGACATAAGAGCTGGACTTTCTTACTGTCTCCCGGAGTTCAAGTTTTGGAACACAGATCCTCCGTTTGTAGAACCCCCATTCATCTCGTCTGAGACCCCTTTGTCCTGGGTCCCTGGAACCCGCAAACACCGGCGTAGAGGCAGAAGATCCGGCGTTCTGGTTCGACTGAGACGGTGCACTAACAGACCACCGCTGCCCAACTTATTACTGGCTAATGTGCAGTCTCTGGAGAACAAGTTGTTTGGGCACGGATCTCATTTCAGTGAGAGACAAGGGACTGCTGCGTGATCTGCCTCACAGAAACCTGGCTGTCGGACAAGATACTGGACTCCGCTATTCATCCCCCAGGGTTCTCCGTGCACCACGCGGACAGGTTGCGTGAGCTAACTGGGAAAAGCAGAGGGGCCGGCGTGTGCTTCATGATCAACAACAACTGGTGTGATTATGCAAACATGCACCCGATCTGCTGTCGTCTCGACTTGCTTCAAAGCCAGCACCATCGTTCCTGTACCAAAGAAGTCTTCAGTGTCCTACCTCAATGACTATCGTCCCGTTCCACTCACACCCATCGTGATGAAGTGCTTCGAGAGGCTCGTCATGAGGCACATCAAGACCCTGCTGCCTCCCTCATTGGACCCCCTGCAGTTCG
>JAQQZR010000015.1:14070842-14086566 GCA_030068235.1 Notoglanidium macrostoma | reverse complement strand
TGTGTGTGTGTGTGTGTGTGTGTGTGTGTGTGTGTGTGTGTGTGTGTGTGTGTGTGTGTGTGTGTGTGTTTTTGTTTGTGTTCGCACGTGTGTGTGTGTTCATTCTCTGGTCTGGATTAAGCCTTATAAAGACATAACACCATCTCTGTTGCTCAGGCCATCCAAGCTCTGTCTAGTAAATAAATGTTCTGAGTAATGTGTGAGAAGTGCTGCATTACAGAAGTTTTCTGAAGTCTCAGAAGTGTCATTCTAATGTCTTAAGTTAACAGGAATATGAAAGATGAATAGCTCTATGAATAGATGTACGTTTTCACAGAAATATCTGTTGCTGTAGAAAATTGGACAATATAAGTAATCACACTGTTGCTAACACAAAGTGTTCTTAGCTCTCATGCTATGAATGCATACTTCTCGTTAACAAAATGTTCAGCTGAAACCTTCCTGCTCTGCTTCATCACCAGTCCACTCCGCTGTCCCAAACACAGCATAAGTCATGAGGTTATTTAATCAAGTTTAGGGTTCCGTGAGGTCAGCTTTACACTCTCCTTACGCTCACTCAGATACTGAATGTTTGAGTCACCTTAGGTCTGAATGTCTCGCTTTTTCATGATTATGACATTAGATTTTTTCATTAGATTTCATGAGATCTGTTGACGCAGTTGTCACTAGTAAAATTGCATGGGAATTTTTGTGAATGTTTTGCTTGTTGATGTACTCAGATCCTGAAAATCCTGTAGTCTGTGTGAGAGCTGTATTTCAAGGGAGAGATACAGCGTAATTAGACTGATGATACACTTAGTCCACTTAGTGACTTACACTTAGTGACTTAGTGAAATAGCATGAGGAGCATGAGACACTTTTGCTCGGGATAAGGGTGTCTCTGCCATATTCAGTAAATGTACAGCAGGATTAGTTGCCTCTGTGTGTGCGTGTGTGTGTGTTGTGAGCACATGAATTTTAGAGAAAAATGGTACCCTATTTTTTTTTGTACAAATTTTATTATAAGAACAAAATCGAAATACAAGCAAAAAAAGAAGCAAGTGTGACAGTCAGTCTCCAGAACAACCATGGCCAATTTCCTTATTGAACTATACAAACTGTACCTGAGACTACAATTCTGTGGTTGGGTGAATAGGAATATAAGTTTTTCACAGAAAAAACATGTCAACTGTTTTTTGGACAGTGAGCTCTTTATTTGTTTTGTTTGCGTGCCTCTGGGCACACTGCTTCTTCTTTGGTTGATCAGTAGACCTCTCAAAGGGGTGGAACCATGTAACCAACTGTCAACCACTGAAACAGTAATGAACAGATTAACATCTCAAACTTAAACATATCAGCACCAGTCAGAATTGCTTGGAGCTTGCAATAATGGTGTCATGTGTACATATTCTAAATAAACTGAACATATAAAGTTTTGTTTGATTATTTGCATTCGTTTATGAGAATTGTTGTTTATAAGACTAGATAGCTGGTTATCATGTCCTTCTTCAGCATGCAGCTTAGCTGCTTTTTAGCACAAAGTGGCAGACACTGCTTAGGTTGGTCTGATTTTTTTATAAAAAAAAAAAAAGTATTTTTGTGCTAAGATTTTTGTATCTTTACACAATGTGTAAAGATATTAAGAATAAAACAAAAAGGCAGACCAAAGCCCAAGATTTTAATTCCAAGGTCACATTCCCTTTTATGTCTTGGTACAGTAAAATTGACTGGCTGTGATATAATAATGACGAACCAACACTGTGGTTTTTCTTTATCAGGGAAAGAATTCTTCTGTAATAGAAACAACAGTTGTTTTCTGTGGTCTTCTGTGCTTTTTGGTGTTCCTGAGCTCTGCAGCACATTCTTTTTTTTTTATGTTCCAAATATTTGACTTGGCCACTAATCAAATATCAACACAAATTTTCAGCCTAATGATGGCTTGCAAAATTATATTGGCAGTGACAGATCTGGACTTCATATAAAGAGCATCAGAAATCAACTCTAGACCTTTTATCTGCTTAATCCTATGTAAAATAATGAAGGAATAATAATCATGCAATGGATTTATTTTGAAAATAATATCTACTAATAAAAGTGCAGGGGTTGGAACTATCTTATGCCCCACTGTATGAATATTGTCAGTGTTGTGCATGAACACATTAAATGAGCGCCGTTTTCATATTTTTGGTGAACGGTGAACTGAACGAATCAGTTTGCAACTAATGAATGTGGATGTGAGCGTTGTTCACTCTGCCGAGAATGGACATCAGTTACATTCAATTTCATTTGCGAACTGATTCAAAAACATCAGAAGATGAAGAACCAATTTTTCACGGTGGCAACCGAGGATTTACGTTGTTCCAGGAAATTCAGTTCCCCCATGCTCTCCCTGTCGCGTACTGATTTGAATCATGACCTTTGTATTCTGTATTATCTCATGTACTTCTTTGTGGAAATGTTAGGGAGAAACCTTATAACCAGGATATTTGGTTCCCCCTGCTGAAACATATCGGCAGCAACTCTGGACCAATATTAATAATACTAGTTCATACACACGTAATTACGTATCTGAATTACTTTCAGCCATCTTACATATTTCTTTGTCCAAATATGAGGGTGAAACATTATTTCCTGCCATCTAGGATATTTGATTTCCCCTTGTTAAAACATACAGGAAGCAACGCTGGACCAAAATACTGATAATACTAGTTTGTGCACATGTAATTATGTATCTGAATAATTTTCAGCCATCTCACATACAGAAAGCAATTTAAATCATTTTAGTTATCTTTAAAATATACACAAATATGGAAATAACATGACATTTTTCCATAACTCAACCTGTTCACAGAAAAACATTTGAATGACAGAAAAATTGTCAGTCAAACTATTATTACTTTGTGAGATGACATAATGATTCAAATCAGTGCTCAACAGAGGGAATGTGGGGGAACCGAATTTCCCTGAACAACAGCACCCAGCAGGTAGCTGGCATGGCTAGCACTAGTAATTCAAATACCATTGCCAATGGTACTGCTGAAACCAGTTCATATGAACAGCTCTATGAACAAATCAGTTTAGATTCCAATGGAAAAAACTCATATCTTTCAGCAACTGTAATGAAGCCAATGGTGGAGCCTGTAACAGCCTGTTATGTATTTTATATTTTTGAACTACTGCATAATTTGGTTCATGCAGGATAAATAAAATTTCCATTGCATCTACAATATACCTTTACTGCTCCTCTTTTTTTCACTTTCTGCGTGAGAAAAAAATGCATATAGAATGGAATTACATTTGTAACCGATCTGTTTTGAGGTTCCTGTTTATGATACATTAAGTGGTAGAACTTACCTTGTTTTTCTTGGCTTTTAAAAGTAATCTCTGTCTGTAATTCTATAGTAGTATACAGTAATTCGTTTAGTTTGGGAAGTGACAATGATTGGTCTGGGGAGGGATGGGTAAGAAAAGGTTCTCATAAAAAATTTGGAATAAACGAATGTGAACTAGTTCAGTTTTTTTGGGCACTGTTAACTTAGTTCAAAATTTTAAAATGTGAACTAGTTCATTTTAATCTGTGTGAACTGAACTTTGACTTAGCTCTTGTTAAGTGTGAACTTGCACAACACTGAATATAGTTTAGGGCGTACTCACCCTAGGCGATCCGTATTGGGCCTGAGCACGTCTGACCCCCAAAGTTGGATTAGTTTGACTAGAATGATCGCGACCAGCTGCCCTCAGGTGCAGTTAAATTGGCCCAATTGTAAGAGGTGGGCTTGGGCGTGGTTAGTTGAGCTCACGTACACATTGGTGTGATTGTTAACCGTGCCCAAGCATGGAACCAGAGCACTATGTTTAAGTGTAGAATATTTGGGTTAATAACAGGTCTGGTTCTCACCTTATCGATGAACGCAAATTATAGTTGTAGTAACTTCAGCTGCCTCTGTAAAAACTTTGTATGCGTGCAACACAATTTACTGAAAATCACTGTGCTACATATATTATAAATCTGTATGGCATGTGAGAGGGCCATGTGTCACCGCACCCAAAAAACTGCAAATAAACCCCAGTGTAAAAACAGTTTCCACTGTGCTATGTGAGAGTGCTTTTCACCACAAAGAGTTGCATCGTGATGACATAAACACTCTCAGGCCTGGAACAATGAAAGCACAGGCCAGCAGGGGAGTGGGGACAAATGCACTCAGGCACAGTACAAGGCAACCTTTATGAGTACACCCTTGGAATATGTATGCTGTATATATGTATGTACATGTGTATGTATGTATATAATCTGTTAGCAGCAGATCAAAGCATCATAGTAAGGCTGGAAAATAGTGATTACAGACTGATTATTTGAGACTCTGCTCATTGTCTCATGACCTTCCCTTGGCAATAGGGAATGGTAGGGGAAGAACAGAAAAAGGTTTGAGTGAGGCTACTTTTATATGAAAATGTGAATACCATGTTTGTGTTTGAATCTGCTAGATGACTGTCTTTCTTGCTGTACATTTTGGTGGTTTGTTAATGGGTTATCCTTAAGATAATCATACAAACTGTAAGGATTCACACAAATATATTTGGATTCAAACTTCATTCCTTTCATAGCAAAACCCTACATAATAATATAGTTTAGCAGTGCATTATGTGGCTATGTAAAATAAACAAAATATATAAGCTTCCTATACAAACTACAATCAAACAACTTTTAAAAACAAATCACTATTCACTCTTTTTGAATTTTATCTAAAATAAGCAAATAACCAATTTAAAAAATTACATAAAACTTTGTCAGCCATTTTAAATGATCAGTATCCTGTTTATTATAAATTTGCCTTATATTTTCTTATTGAATGGTAATTAATGTCTTGTGTTTTTAGTATAAATGAAATGGAAGACTTCAGGCATCTTTTCAAAACCCTTTTTTCCATTCTCCCAAATGAATGCTAGCAAGAAACTGCAAATACAATGACACAAACATGACCTCATGGGAGAGGTGGAACTTCTACCACTCTACTGCTATTACTTTATTCCCTTATTCAAATAAAATTTTATTTATTTAGCATTTTTAATGGTGGACATTGTCAAAAAGCAGTGCTAAAGAAATCTGAATACAGATTTAGATTTATCACTAATTACTAAGCCAGAGGCGAGAATTGCAAGTAAAAATTCCCTTATACCTTTTATCTGCTCCCTCTCTGGTTGAATAATGCAGTGTTTGGCCCCAGACTCCCCTGACTTTCAATCCTAACAGAGTACCCCCCTCCCCCGGGCCCCTGCACTCTCGCTCTATGTGGAAGAGGGCGACTGATCTGAGTGCAGGTGGGTGAGACTCCTTTCCTGTGCTCCCCAGGCTCTCATTGCTCCAGTGGTGGCCATAGCAAATGCAGGCCGGCCTCGTCCTCTTCTCCACCCACTCTCGCTCCTCTTCTTCTTCTGAGGCCCCCAGGGGCCTTCACCCTGCCTCTGTCTTGGGGCTCCTCAGAAAATCAAGATGTGGAGCAGGACACAGAGCCCTCACCCCCTAAGGTAAGTGCTTGGAGCAGCACAAACACTTTATTCAAGGTCCCTAGAGGCCCCTCTCACTATTCTGCACTAATAATCTCTATCTTTATGTTGCATTTATATATAAAACTGAATTTTCTCTTCTTCAGCTTTGTTTCCTAACCCTAACAAAATGTGCCTGAACATCATTCCATGTATTACTAGGCACTGAAACTACAAAGGATTCATAATAATATTGTACATGTGATTCTTAGCCTAAAGGAAACTCTAGCAGATCTACTAGAGCATGTGAAAGGGTGCAGATGAGCAAAAGTTATTTTGGGAATCAATAATGGACAATGGGAGGGGCAGTGAGACTTTTTTTGTTTGCTTCTAATGGTCCAGGAAATTGCATCTTCCCTATGTGTGTTAAGGTGGCATTTGGTTTCACAGGACCTCCCATCCCAAGATGCCACACCATGTATGTGAACAAGCCATATGTTTGCTTTTTGGCTAGAGTATAATGTGTTCTTATGAAGTATAGTGTGTTTTTATGGAGAGAGAAAGAGAGAGAAAGTAAAAAAAAATAAGGGGCTCCAAGGATAGGTCAGACCTACACACATTCAGAGGGAGAGTGAAAAAGCAAAGTGTATCTGTAAAGTGTACCACTGACCCAGCTGTCTAAAAATCAAATACTGTATACTTGTGTCTATTGAGACAGCATAAACTTACACACTAAGGACCTCACTGTTCCCCTCACTGTTCCCCCCCCGAAAAGAAAAAAAATATTTTGCATGTGTCTTTAGTTATCTTGCTTAACATTTTTTGTTCAAGGAAATTATTTTTCATTTTTCTGTTTCCTTTTTGTGTTTGACATCATTCTGCATGCATTAAACTCCACTATACAGGTTATGTATCTATCAGTTGGTTTTAACAGTGTGTGCATGTATTCTTACAGGAAGAAATGCAAGAAGAAGGAGATAGTCCAAGTAACACTGCAGGTATTTGTGTGTATGTGTGTGGATTAGCTGATCTGGTCTCTCTTACCATATCAGGCCTTCTTTCCATGGAAGTATATTATTTTTTCCCATAGAAAAGAGCAGGTTCTTGTGTTAGTTCTCATTTTTCTTTTTCTTCCTTTCTCTCTATTAGGCAGTAGCCAGGCTCCTGTAGAGGTGGATCAGATGGTAGAGGAGCAGCATGGTGTGTGTTTGGCACAAGAGTTGGCCTGCTCCCTGTGCAAGCAAATGTTTAGCAGCCTGCTCCAGCTGAGGCAGCATGAGTACCAGCACACATTATCATTAATGCAGCTCTCTTTGAACTGCTTTGAGCCACAACACCCACCCAGTGCCTGCTACCGGTACCGGTGCTCACACTGCCCAGCCAGCTTCACGCTCAAGTCCAATGCCGATCGCCATGAGAAGACAATTCACTTCAAGCACAAGCAATTACAGTGCAAGTACTGCCTCAAGCACTTTCGTGACCGTACTGATCTTAATCGTCACCTGGCATCTGTTCACTCAGGAGAGCGAGGCTATGCGTGTCGATTCTGCTCCCGTGCCTTTGCAACACAGAAGAACCTGGTTACACATGTCAGGGTCTGCTTCAAGGTCGATGCTCCTTCTACCAAGCCACTTTCCAGCCCTATTACAAAGACTGGCCCTGCCCTTTTTTGAGTTCCACCTAAATGATCATTTTAGCCTGTAAGCTATAATGAACACAGCAAAGCATAGTCATTGTCATCTACTCAGGAGTCCTTTTTTGGCAAGAGCACTGAGATTTGTACAAGCTCTGTACCAAATACATACTTGTACAAGAGTAACATTTTTGTAAAAATTTTCATTTGTGAATTAAAGTCTATATTTCATATTTTCAAACTTCTCAAACTTTAATCCTGTTTACTTTGCCTAAAGAAGGTAAAACAAGTTTCTGCCTCAGTGTGGTTCTACCTCTAAGGTGCATCTAAGGGATTCTCACAGACTTGTGCAAACTAGATTATCTTCAAATATCTGCAAATCTATGGATCTTACCCATATGTTAACAGTAGATGGTGATGGGGAATGTTAGTTAAACATATTACTTTCTTAGGTTAGGGTGGCTGGTGATTAAATATTTGTAGTTATTACATGACTATATATATTTTTTGCAGCCTAACCATTGCTCAGTCCAACTATGTCTATGTCATGGGTTTACAAAAACGTTTTATAGGAAAGGCCTCAAATGGATTTTATGAATATTCTGTGACCCCAAGCCTTGACCAGCCTGCATTTATTTATATTCCAGATTTACAATTTAAGACTACTGTACCATTTGAACATTTCATATTAGTAACATATGGATAATCTAAGGGACTAAAAACCAAAAGAATATTTATTGAACTGGCCTACTAGTCTAGTGAGAATTCCTATTCATTTCTTGATACAGTTTTTCAGAACGTGTGATAGAATGGTGCATCTCTTGCCACGGTCACATCCAGTTTCTAAACAATACACAAGGAACAAAATATAATGGCCTTATTGACATAGGAAAAAAATGGAAAACTCCACATTACATTCAAATATATTTACTAAGCTAGAAAATCCAGAAGGTTGGTGCACAGCCAAAAGTTAACTGTAATATGAATAACTCATTATGTGTCTACAACCCCATTTCCAAAAAAGTTGGAATGCTGTGTAAAATGTAAATACAACAGAATGCAATGATTTGCAAATCAGATAAGCCCATATTTAATTAGCATTAGAACAAAGACAACATATCAAATGTTGAAACTGAGAAATTGCATAGTTTTTGCTTATTATAAAATGTGCTTATTTTGCTTTTGATGCCAGCAACACATTTAAAAAAGTTGGGACAGCGGCATTGTCACCACTTTGTTGCATCAGCTCTTTTTTAAATAACACTTGTAAACATTTGGGAACTGAGGAGGCCAGTTGCTGGAATTTTGAAAGTGAAATGTTATTCCATTCCTGCCTAATATAGGATTTCAGCTGCTTGACAGTTCAGAGTCTCCTTTCCTGTATTTTTCATGATTTTAGATTGCTGAACATTATTCTTAAATTATTGGACTATTTGAACCTATGCAGTCTTTTACTGCTGAGAGACTTTGTCTCTCTAGGATGCTCTTTTTTATACCCAATTGTGTAACAGACCTGTTGTCAATTAACCTAATTAGTTGTGAGATGTTGTACCACATATTATTTTTAACATTACACAAATTTTTGGTGTCTTTTGTTGCCCCGTCCCAGCTTTTTTGGAACATGTTGCTGGCATCAAATTCAAAAAAGCATATATATGTGTTTGTTCTATTTTCAATTAATGAGTTTACATAATTTACAAATCATTACAATCTGTTCACAGTGTCAAAACCTTTTTGAAAACAGGATTGTAGAATAGTACATATGTATGAAATTTGAGGCACAGCAATAATCTGTTTAGAGGATATCGACAGATGGGGAAATTTGTTAATTTTATTGCTGAAATCTTAGCACTCACCAGTGCTGCATGTCAGAATAGTGAAAAGACTAAAATAGTACTCTCTTCATTTAAATGTGTATTGATTGAATGCAACTTCCAGTAATGTTTAAAAACAATCAGTTTTCATATGTATTACAATATTTCTAATATTAATTTGTAAAATAAATTTTAAAAAAAGGAGTTTGTGAATTCAGCAAGAAGGTCCTGGGTTCGATCCCCGGGTCACCCAGGGTCCCTTTCTGTGTGGAGTTTGCATGTTCTCCCCGTGCATGCGTGGGTTTCCTCCAGGTGCTCCTGTTTCCTCCCACAGTCCAAAGACATGCAGATTAGGTCAACTGGCTACTCTAAATTGCCCATAGGTGTGAATGCAATCGTGTGTGGCTGTTTGTCTATGTTGGCCCTGTGGTAGACTGGCGACCTGCCCAGGGTGTATCCCGCCTCTTGCTCGAAACGTGTGCTGAGATTGGCTCCAGCTTCCCCCGCGACCCTGACGGATAAAGCGGTATAGATGGATGGAATTTTTGACTTTCTCTTGTAACCCTGATTTGTAAATCAATTGATCCCACATGGGGTCATGACCCCTAGTTTAGGAACCCATGCTCTGTGCCATTTCTGCATAGGCTGCTACTAATGCTTTTGTGGCTGAATGTACACAAATCCCCATAGCCACTTTCCAAAATTTAGCATAAAGCCTTCCCAGAATGCTGTTATATATGTAATGTTATCTAAATGATCTATTATCTATGTAATAAACTTGGTCATTTATTTATTGAGGATATCCAATATTACATATCTATGAGTGACAAAAGTATGTGAACCTCTAAAATTAGCAGCTAATTTGAATGTGAAATTAGAGTTAGGTGTTTTCAGTCAATGGGATGACAATCAGGTGTAGAGTGGGCACTGTTTTATTTAAAGAACAGGGATGTATCAAAGTCTGACCTTCACAACACATTTGTGCAAATGTATCATGGCACCAAAAAAAGAGATTTCTGAGTACCTCAGAAAAAGAGTTGCTGATGCTCATCAGGCTGGAAAAGATTACAACACCATCTCTAAAAAATTTGGAGTGTTCATTTTTACCCTCTCTAGGAGTGGTTGCCCAAAAAAAGGTCACTCCAAGAGCAAGGCATGTAATAGTATGCATGGTCTCAAAGGTATACAACAACAACTAAGCAACTACAGGCCCCTCTCACATTGGCTTATTTTAATGCTCATGAGTCCACCATCAAGACAACACTCTGCAGCAATGGTGTGCATGGCAGCTTTGTAAGGGAAAGCAACTGCTGTCCAAAAAACATTACTGCCCATCTACAGTTTTCTAAAGATCACATGAACCGGCTATTAGAAAAATTATGTGCATGGATGAAACTAAAATATAACTTTTTGGTTTAAATGAGAAGCATTATGTTTGGAGAAAGGAAAAGACTACATTCTAGCATAAGAACCTTATTCCATATAACCTTAGTGAAACATGATGGTAGAATCATGGTTTGGACCTGTTTTGTTGTATCTGGGCCATGACAGCTTGCTGTCTTTGATGTAGAAATGAATTCTAAAGAAATATTTTAGGATGTCTGTAAATGAACAGATGCAAAATAAAATAAAATAGAACAGATAAAAATGCAACAAGACAACACCCCTAAGCTCACAAGTTGTTCTACCAAAGAATGGTTAAAGAAGATTAAAATTAATGTATTGGAATGGCCAAGTCAAAGTCCTGACCTTAATCCAATAGAAATGTTCTGCAAGTATGTTAGGAAACCAATCAGCATCCCACAGTTCCTCCATGCCAATGTACAGGACTGACCAACAGTTACTGGAACAGTTTAATTATAGCTGCACAAGAGTGTCTGAAAGCAAAGGTTCCCATACCTTTGCTATTCACAAATATATAATATTTGATCATTTTCTTCAAAAAAATAAATGACCAAATATAATATTTTTGTCTCATTTGTTTAATTGGGTCCACTTTCTCTACTATTAGGACTTGTGTGAAAATCTGATGGTGTTTTAGGTCATATTGATTCAGAACTATAGAAAATTCTAAAGGGTTCAAAAACTTTCTAACACCACTGTATCTATTATTATTAGAAAATGAAACCAGGGGAGTGTCATGTGAATAAGGACCAAAATGTTTGCTTGACAATTTGCTCCTCTCTAAAACTAAGCATTGTATTTTCCTTCAGTTGACACTTTCAGAAGGGCCCATGATTTATGTGATTGTCAGATACTCAGATGGACAAAGACTTACTGATTTTTCATCAATGGACTGTCAGAAAATAAAAAGAAAGAAAAGGCCTAGTCAGCAAGCCAGTGATGTTAGGGAAGGCGATAGCTGAGATGCCTGATTGCTATCAGCCTGGCGACCATTCTAGCCGAAATCAGTTGGCTCCTGTCTGGGTTGCATTTTTATTCTTGAAGCTTCTCTTTCAAGCTTGATGTAAGGTTTTATATGCACTGAGAATCAACTATGTGGGGTTCAATAGCGTATCAACTATCAGTGAAGATACAGCTAATTCTCCAGCAGCTGTGCTATCTACACTGTAAAAGCAGACCAGTTACAAGGTAAAGCCAACTTAGAAAATCATAGTCATGCTGGACTATGTATAGCATAGAGTTGCTAGAAATAGAAAGGGCCTACAGATTGCTTGTTTTCCCACAGAGGTTCGTTGCTTCCCAAAACAAACCTCAGAGGAGCATACTAGTGCCATTCCTGCATTATACAGACAAGGAAACAATTTTGATAGCGGCAATGAAGAAACAGTATATCTTTCACAATGGTTTCCATCTTTGGCCTAATCATATTCTTAGAAACAGTGAAGATGGTGTTGGAGTTCTGTTGACACAAGCAGTACTGCTACAATGACTTAGGCCTACAATTGCCATGATAAATCTGGGACTTCACTTGCCAGTTTTGCAAATCTCAATCAGTGAATTAGTTGATAACTTCAAAATAATAGACTTCATGTAAAAACTGTTGTGAATTTCATGCTACACATTTGTACTTTATTTTAAGCCTGGTTCCTCTCAAGGTTACTTCCTCATGTTGTCTCAAGGATTTTCTTCCTTGACACCGTCACCAGCGGCTTGCTCATTACGGATATATATTTATGGATAAATTTATATATTCATAAAGTTCAATATTTATAACTGGAATTTATATATTTCTGTAAAGCTGCTTTGTCACAATGTCCATTGTAAAAAGCACTACACAAATAAAAATTGAATTGAATTGAATTTGGTTCTACATTGATTTATTAGCAGACGTCCTGCAGAGATGCTGTCAGTTTGAGGCAGTGGGAATATGTACCACTGATGTGCCTACCCTGCTGAGCTCAGGTTCCTGCACAAGTGAAAATTTCACCTATTTGACAATCCATAAAAAAAGGCTTTAGTTTCCTTGCATCCAAATTTGACAGTTTAACCAATCACATGGGACCAAGCGTGCAACTAATTATAGAAATTTTTTTTTTCTTAAAATTCATTTTTCACCAGTATGATACTTTTTTTTAACTTTGGAAGTTGTATGTAACTAGAAAATGAATGTCATATTCAAATGGCATGGGCTAGTAGCCACAGTGTACTTTTGTTTACTATGTTCATTAGGATGCTTGTTTTCATGGTCTAGTGCAAGAGAGTGTCATGGAAATCTTTAAACAGACACAGACCGAGCCTTTTTATTCGTCCGTGGAGTATCTCTTTATTTAGTAGATAGAAGAGACAGATGATAGAAAGCTGGAAGTGAGAGCTCTGCCCCCTCCTTCTCACATATGAATATATATATTGTCCATCCCGCCCTCACGGAAAAACAGTTGAAACAGGGATCACTGCCTTTGCACGTGCAAGTAAGAAGTTATCAGCCTTCAACTGAAGTCTATGTTCAAGGAAATGTTTCTGACGCAAATAGGGACAGCTAGTTCTGCTCTTCTGCAAGGATAGAGAAGTGACAGAAAGTGAAGGAAATGTATCTTTGCACAAACAAGAGCTACATATTTTCTTCACTTTGGTAGTATAAACTAATTAATGTTACATTATTACTAAATTTCCATTACATTTTCCCCCTTTTATCCTTAAAGATAACTCAACAGGAGAAATATAGCATAGATATAAATACAGAGGAGTTTTATACATCAGTAAAGACAATCCACAATGGTTCAAGTCAATACATCATAAACACATCTCTCCTTAAGAAATAAGCTTAGGCTGTTTTTGTGGGGTACAGCCCCTAGAATTAATGCAAGCTTCATATAGTTTAAGAGTGGTCATCGTCCCTTCTTTCTTTTGTTTTATTTACACCTTTTCGATGTCCTCATCAGAAAATGGAGGCGTATAATCTTTATGGGGGTTAGGAGGTCAGTCCGAGAGGTCACCTGGATCGATCTTCACCAGTTGGTATCCTCGGAACTGAGTGACCATCATCCGCTGGCAACATTATAGCAGGCACGGGGCCGAAGGAGAAACAGTACGATTACCACCACCACTGGGATCAAGGAATACGGCCAAGCCGCCCAGCCACCAAAGATTCCGTATCCCCAATCTCCCCATGTGTTGGTTCCATCCATATGCAGCTGTTCAGCAACGTCCTTCATTTTACTAATCATCCGGGAGATGTTACCATGCTGGGCATCATTGTTGGGCACATACATACAACATTCTTTGCCGATCATCGCGCACACCCCCCCTTCCTTTGCTAGGAGGATGTCTAGTACCAAGAAGTGTTATTCCCGCCATCACCTCTATCACACACAGGCACAAGGCACAAGGCATTGTTTAGCAATGGTCTAGCTTCACCTTCTGGAAAGCAAGATTTGCACTTTGGAGAGTGGCCAAAAAGTCGGCAAAACAACTTCACTGGGGCCTGTGATTTGCGCATACATTTTTCACCAGGTAATCCTTTATCTTTCTTGACAGTTGTTGGTGCTCCGAGTGCAGGCACTGCCCTTAAGCACTCGTCCCACCTCACTGAGACTCCGGGATACCTGGACTTAATCAAGAAGAGCCCCTGTCCACGAGTTCCTCAGTTTGTCTTTGATTATATCAGCCCCGTCTGTATGAGTGTGTGTCACGTCTGTTTGGACCCACCTGGTGCCTCGGAGTTGGTCTTCTATTGGACCACAGAGAGGATTGCTAATATCGTATATGTTTGTTCTAAATTCGTAGGCTCTACCCAGGGGTGTCTCTTGATGAGTATGTCTTTGACTACCACTACAGGTCTGTCGTGTGAGTTATTTTCCTTCACAGCCACCAGTGCTGATTGACAAGTGTCGATCTCTCTGAGTGATACTGGTTTTAGGTGTAGTGCTGCTTCCTCTCTCAGGCGTATACGAATAACATTCCACACTTTCATTCCCTAATTATTGGGAGGAGACACTGGCTCAGGACTCAGCCCTTCTTTCTCTAGTTGTTCTGTTGGTTCTGGAACTCATCTACAGTGGCTGGAGTGAACCAACGTCACCCTTCCTGTCGTTTTCACAGCCGTGTGAGTGGTGAGAAGCACCTGAAATGGTCCTGTCCACCTGGGCTTGTTCCACTTGGTCCGTCTCTGTTCCTTGACTACAACCCAGTCACCTGGCTGGAGATCATGCAACGGTCCCTCCTCTGGCGTTGGAAGGGTGTCCTTCACCAGTTTATGGATAGAAGATAAAGCAGATGACAAGGTTGCACAGTAATTCAATATCATTTCATCACATAATGCCATGTCTGGAGAAGGAGGTACCACGGGCCCAGCTCCCGTGTATGGTGGTTGCCCAAACAGAATTTCAAATGGGCTGAGGTTGTGCTTTGGTCTCATGCACATCCTCATTTGTGTAAGTGCCAATGGGAAGACTTTTTAGTCCAATTTAGTCCTGTTTCAGCGCATGCTTTACAGGTTTATTTTTTAGAATGCCATTTTCTCTTTCTACTGCTCCAACACTTGCTGGGTGGTAGGCACAGTATTGTTTCAGATTCAATTCCTAAGTACATGCCAGTCTGCTTCAGCGCTGCACTAACAAATGGTGTACCGTTGTCACTAGAAATTCTACGTGGAATTCCCCATCTAGGAATGATGTCTCTCAATAGCACCTTTGCTACTGCATCAGTGTCTTGTTTTGAAGTGGGAAATTCTTCTACCCATTTAGAAAACATGTCTACGATTACCAGACAATGCTTCTTTCCCTCACTAGGTGTCAGTTCAATAAAATCCATCTGTAAGTGTTCAAATGGTTGTTGTGGTGTAGAGTGTGCTGCTTGTTTCATTTTCTTATCATGCCCTACATTGTGTTGTGCACAGATAACACAACGCTCACAAAAATTTTGAGAGTAGATTGAGAATTCCTTAGTAAACCACCTTTTATTAACCTCTGCTATCATTCCCCCTTTTGACATATGGGTCTTCCCATGTGTCAACTTAGCATAGTAGGGGAACATGTACTTAGGTAAGCAGGGACGGCCCTGTGGGCACGTCCAAACATCTCGTTGGGGTGTACTGCCCGCTCTGCGCCATAGAGCCTTTTTCATCTGGTGTAGCTCTCTGCTTCAGCTCAGTCAGCTGCAGTGGGGGGGTGACAGGAAGCTGTAAGCAAATGTTGTTAGAGGTTTGTGGTTCACTGGTTGCCTGCTTTGCAGCTGCATCCGCTTGCGCGTTGCCTAGAGAAACAGGGTCCTGGTTATTAGTATGAGCAGAACATTTTCACACAGCAATCTCCTTTGGGAGTAGGATTGCATCAAGAAGATCAGACACAAGCTGGTGGTGTGCTATGTACGTTCCTGAGCTAGTGAGGAACTTTCTATGTTGCCAAATTTTGCC
>JAQQZR010000015.1:14036207-14058089 GCA_030068235.1 Notoglanidium macrostoma | reverse complement strand
ATTCCAGTTTCAGACTGAGTTAACTGGCTAATAATTGTTCATCTTTGAGTTAGCCCTGTGATAATTGGCCAGGTTGTACCCTGCTTCTCTGCTTGAATACACCAATTAGCAATGTTGCGTAGGTGCTCCTTGTGCCACCAAAACAGCTCTGACCCATCTATGTATGGAATCCACAAGACCTCTGAAGGTGTATTGTGGTATCTGGCACCAAGACGTGTGCAGCAGATCATTTACGTCCTGTAAATTGTGAGGTGGGGCCACTATGGATCAGACTTGTCCAGCACATCCTACAAATTGAGATCTGGGGAATTTGGGGACCAAGTTTGAACTCTTTACCATATACCTCAAACCATTCCTGAACAATTTTTGTATTGTGGCAGTGCGCACTATCCTGCTGAAGGAGGCCACTGCCATCAGGGAATACTGTTGCAGCAGTACATCAGGTGTGTTCTACATGTTGTACATGTCAAAATTATATTCACATGAATGGCAGGACCTAAGATTTCCCAGCAGAACATTGCCCAGAGAATCACTTCATCTGCTGGCATGTCTTCTTGCCATAGTGCATCCTTGTGTCATCTCTTCCCCAGGGAAGTGTTGCAGATTCACTCAGTCATCCACATGATGTAAAAGAAAATGTGATTCATCAGACCAGGCCACCTTCTTCCACTACTCCATGGTCCAATTCTGATGCTCACATGTCTATTGTAGATGCTTTTGATGATGGACAGCGGTCACCATGGGCAGACTGGTCTGCAGTTATGCAGCAACATACACAGCAAGCTGAGCTATATTTTCTGTTCTGACACCTTTCTATCATAGCCAGCATTAACTTTTACAGCGATTTGCGCTACAGTAGCTCTTCTGTGGGATAGGATCAGGTAGGCTAACCTTTGCTCCCCAGGCTCATAACAGACTGGTTGTCCTTCTTTGGACCACTTTTGTTTGGTACTAACCACTACATACTGGGAATGTCCCACAAGATTTGCCTGTTTTGGCGATGCTCTGATCCAGTAATTTAGCCATCACAATTTGAGCCCTTGTCAAAGTATCTTAGATCTATCTATCTATCTATCTATCTATCTATCTATCTATCTATCTATCTAGAGAGAGAGAGAGAGAGAGAGAGAGAGAGAGAGAGAGAGAGAATGAAAACCTTAAAATCTTTAGCAGTCAAAATCATCTGTATCTGCAAGTTGGAAATCACAGAGAAATACGTATCTCCCAGGATTTGTGGGTGGACCTCATACTACACTCTTACACTTACTTTTACACCTACATTGTTTCACTGCATTTACTGAATAATATGCTTTATGTCAAATGAATAATGAGCTGTGAATTTAGGGTTTAATGCTTGGCTGAATATAGATCTTTCAACAACATAATGATGCCAATATTACAGCTGCATCAGTCTAATACCTAATTAGAGGAACACAAAATTAGTTTCAAAATGGCCATCTCTATCCACATACTTGAAAACTATTGAAAATCTGTGGCCTGGATACAAGAGGGTGGTACATATGCACAATCCAAGAATGAGAAAAGATGTTTTAAACGTTCGATATGGAGAGGTTGTCTAAGATTTTTCTATGTTCTCCAAGCTTGAGGTTTCACCAAATGTTTCCTACATAGGTGGCAATGTTCAGTCTCAAATATCACTAACCTCATGTGTTATTCATGCAGTTATTTACTTTTTAGATAATGAAACATAATGAAGGCTGTCTTCTATAGGATAAAGAAACAGGTAAACAAGTGCTAATATCCCGGAGAACTTTGGAAGATTCTCCATGATGCTTTGAAAAACTGACCATACACTGATGCAGTTTTAAATACAGAGTGTGGTCACAAAACCACATATCAGTTTGCTTTTTTCTGTTAACTGTTCTTTATGGTCCATATTATGTATAGAAATATTTTCATTATTTTTGTAGGTATCTTTGCTTTACAAAATTTCTTTACATGTCTCAGGTAAAAGTAAACTCCATTAATTATCACAATGATAACACATCCCATTCCATTTTTTAAAGTAAAGCAACATTTTTTTTTTTGGAGACTTTTTGATAAACAAAATATAAAAAATGAAATGCATGTAATCGGTTGTTTTCCCTGTTCAAGGGTTTTGAATAATTGCAGGACTGATTCAATTATATTTTGACTACTACAGAAGGGCTACTCATTGGCACTTCAACATTATATTCAGATCAGATTCAATGTAAACTTATTCCCTCAGCCTATGAGAACTGGATTCCTAAGAAGGAAGAGAGAGTCATATATAAGTTGAATATCTCAAAGCTTGCACTTTGCTCTCACAAAATAAATGCAAGGCCATCTGGCAATGATACCTATCTGGACAACACTCTGGACAAAATCTGTTATCATAACTCCTCAAAGATCAACCTAAACAATGTTCAGAACAATCCTAAAGAAATTCTCCCAAAAAAAAGAAGACCACCTCAATGACACTTCAACGATACACAAAACCAGTCCTAATAAACATGTAAGATGGCTGCACAGAAAATGTTTATGGTGCAGGACTAAGTTAATGGAAGCTATATGACTGACATTTCCACCTGCTTCTGTTTTTCACCCATACCCACACCCCCACCCCCTTCAGTCGCTTGCCACACTGGAGTACTACTGAACCATTCAGATGACTCAAGCTGCTCAAAAAAGAATATGTTGGAGTACCATAAATACCCACCCCCTTTGAAACAGAGATATTTTTAGAGTTAGGATAAGGCACTGAGGGATTCTCAGACCCAACTGAAGTTCAGGCTGACATTCACTTCACAGCAGCTTGTGATTCTGCCTTGATTCTGCCTTTGGTTGAGAGCTTGTGCTTTCCTAACTAAAGTCTTTCCACTGTAAACATGTCCTTGTACTGTGACCAGGAATATGATGAAGACAAAATTCTGGCAGGTCTTTCAACTGAAGAGCTCCAGCAGCTCCAGAATGAGATGGATGATATTGCCCCTGATAAAGCAGTACCAGTGGGAATGAGACAGAATAACGCATCTGATGAAGCAACAACTCAAGGTTTTTTGTTTTTACTGTCATATACCATTGTTCATTTTCTGCTTATTTTTTCTAGGCTGTACCACATGCTGTAATGCTTGCCCCCTGTACACTAAACATGTTTACGCTGTTTTATAACCAGTATTCTGGATTTTATGATCAACAAGATTTTAATTGTTTGTCTAAAAATGTACACCACAAATGTGGTATATATCAAGTTACAGTACATGTATAGGTCTCATTTTTACATTTCCATTTTCTGCTCATTTCAGGGTACAAAGAAGGGGAATCAGAGGATCAGGAAGACATTGATGAAGATGTAATTCTTGCAGGTCTCTCTGCTGAAGAGCTCAAACAGCTCCAGAATGAGATGGAGGTAATTGCTCCTGATGAGAGAGTGCCAGTAGGGATGCGACAGAAGGACCAGACTGATAAAGCCCCAACAGGTTCATTTGACCATAGATCACTAGTGGACTACCTGTACTGGGAGAAAGTATCTAAACGTTTGTTGGAACAAGAAAGAATTCCAACAACCCTGCTTCCCGGTCAGGTAAGACAACACCTTTCTCAGGCAAATCTAAAAGTATGAGTTTGGACATTCTGTGATAGGTTTTTACTATTTTATTATATTCAATATATTCTACTATATTAATTATTTTGCTATTCAATAATGCTACTTTGAGCAAAATTATTCATACATTATATTATACATGTCTGAAGTCTTGATGCTTTTACATATTTTGTCACCATCAGATAAAAATGGAGGAAGAGCAGAAAAATTCAGTGAAAGAAGATAGTAAAAATGTTGTAGCAGAATATGTGCATGAGAAGATAGTGGAAGATGCTGAGATAGGCGATCATGAAGAAGTGTTTGAAGAGGTAAAAGACAAAGTGGTGGATGTAGAAATTGGTGAGAATGATCAAAAGGGACCGCCAGTTAAAACAGAACCCCAAGAGAATAGCATTATAATGTTTGCCAATTCTCAGCCACCTCCAAATTTCTCTGAATCACAAGAAAAGAGAGAAACTCATGAAGCTGAATTAAATGAGGAAGAATCAACAATGGCTAAAATGAAGCAAGGAGATCATATTCAATGTAAACCTGTTTCCTCAGCCTATGAGAACTGGGTTCCTAAGAAAGAAGAGAGAGTCATATCCAAGTTGAAGATCCCAAAGCTTGCACTTGGTGATGGTTTGATTAAAAAGACTGCAAGGCCATCTGGGAATGATACCAATCTGGAAAGAACTCTGGACAAAATCCGCAATCATGACTCCTCCATCACTGAGATCAACCTAAACAATATTGAAAACATTCCTAAAGAAATGCTCTTAGACTACATTGAGGCCCTGAAGAAGAACAAGTATGTGAAAACCTTCAGCATTGCAAACACAGGTGCAGATGAAAATGTGGCCTTTTCCTTGGCCAAAATGCTGCGAGAGAATAGGAGTATCACTACACTGAACATTGAATCCAACTTCATTACTGGAAAAGGTATCATTGCAATCATGCGCTGTCTACAGTTCAATGAGACTTTGACAGAACTTCGCTTCCACAATCAGAGGCATATGCTGGGTCATCATGCAGAAATGGAAGTGGCACGTCTTCTGAAAGCCAACAACACCCTGCTGAAGGTTGGCTATCATTTTGAACTTCCTGGGCCCAGGATGGTAGTGACCAACTTGCTCACTAGGAACCTTGACCGGCAGCGACAACAAAGGAAGGAAGAGCAGAGGCTTCAGCAAATGAAAGAGCAATGCCAGATCATGGAGGTATATGAGAGCCACTTGAACTTGCCACCTGGTCTGCTGGAGATGTTAGGAGGATATATTCCTGGAATGGAACTTCTGTGTACTGCTCAGGGTCCTCAGCATCTTTCACAAAGCTCTACAGAACCCTCCACGGTAGCAACATCATGCCACCAGCTACGCAAGACAATCCAGCCTACCCAACAACATCCAGCCAGTTCTGACTCAAGCTCTGGCAATGAGTTAAAAGAAATGAAGCTTAAAAAGACTCCTAAACGCCATGACCCATTCCTGGATTTAACTAAAAAAGAAGAGAAAAGAGATGGGAGAGCTAACATTCAGTTACGAAGCATTCCCAGGCAGAAAAACACCCCAAGTGAGGGCTCTCTGGGTGACAGGGCCAACCTGAAAGATATGATAAAGGCACTAAAACCAGTTCCTCGAAGAAGGCAGCCACCAAAAGTAGAACTAACACCACGTGACCTACTCCTCAACGAAATTAGACAGAGCAATGTGGCCTATCTAAAAGCGGTAAGCGCATTTAAGGATTCTCAAATTGTAACTATCTTTACATTTCAAAGAGTCTAGAAACAAATTTACCAGACCATAATAATGGAAGTGTGAGTTGTAATTGAAAAGTAAATAAAATAAATAATTTTTTTAATATAAAATACCATGACTTAACTTTTAAATACTAAGCGAATATTGTGTTTTTGAATAGTTGAAAACATATATTTCATCCATACTGCTTTATCCGTCTGGGTTGAGGGGGAAGCTGGAGCCAATCCCAGCATCTTAGGGCGAGAGGCGGGGTACACCCTGTGCAAACAGACAAACAACCACACACGCTCGCATTCACACCTATAGGCAATTTAGAGTAGCCAGTTGACATATATGTCTTTGAACTGTGGGAGGAAACCGGAGCACCCGGAGGAAACCCATGCATGCACAGGGAGAACATGCAAACTCCACACAGAAAGGCACCCTGGGATCGAACCTAGGACCTTCTTGCTGTGAAGCGACAGTGCTAACCACCACACCACCGTGCCGCCCCAGATATATATATTTAAAAAAACAAATTATTTAAATTAAAACAAATTCTTAGGAGAAATATTGCCACAAACAGGATTATTGGCATCCAAGCACCTTCAGCAAATATTTCTCCAGTGGGCAGTTCTTGCCAAGTTACATAAAACAATAAAGTTTACGTAGATGAACATACATAAGTTTGTGACGATTGTTTAATTATAAAATGTTTGAAATTCTATGAAATGTGGCTGAAAGCCATTAAGATGAAGAGTGCCATGTGACTGAAGATCCTAGGACCAGTTTGCAATAGTAGGTTATGCATATTATCCAAAGGATCACAAAAGTAGGAATAGCTACATTTGAGTTTTTAAAGTTTGTGCAACAGACATTCTCAAAATAATTTTCATGGTGCGCCTCATTTTCCAAGATATATGTTTCTTTTTGTGTGCACAAACATGAATAGCACCTTCCAGTGGGCAATTTGAGTAAGACTGCATCAGATAGTAGGGGAAGGGTTAGAAGTATGCGCACACATACCTGGAGCAGTGGGCAGTAAAACTCTAATGTAAAACTTGTTAAAACAATGGTAAGGATAAAAAGATGAATGCACTCACCAGACTCATGCAGAATAGGAACTATTTGCCCATCTTTTTCTAACAATCATCCTATTTGACTTTCCCGTTGAGTTATTGATGTTAATAATTCCAGGAAAAAATTACCCTAAACCTTGCTCTATGCCTACGGATAATTTTGGATGGCTTCACGTACAAAAAAAGCACAGATTTTACACAGAATGTCTATATTAGGATCCATATACGTGGATTATTAAATTCAAATTATGTCCTGCTACGAACAATCATGTCCATAGATATGAGGTGCTGTTTAGACAGGCTTCAATAAAATTAGCATATAAACCACTTTTACCTTGCACATACACTACTTTTGCTCACACTTACACATAAAAAGCTCACAGACATACTACTTTTACCTTCCTATACACTACATTTTCTTGCACATACACATAAAATGCTTGTACATACACTATATTTACTTTGCACATAAAGTACATTTTCTCACACATAACATATAAAATGATTCACACATACACTACTTTTACCTCACACTTGCACATACCTACTTTTTCATTAAGCTTTAAATGTGATATATGAAAGAAGAAACTTGTGTGTGTGCAAGGTAAAAAGTAGTTGATGTGTGAGCAAACATTCAAATGAAGAGGCAGCAGAACATTGCTATTGGCTGAGTAGTTTTCTTATAGGCTCAACTCCTCAGTTACACTTTTCACTGAGGATAAGCCAGCCACTCATCCTGAAACCATAGTCAATCTAGCCCAATGACTGTAAAAAAACATGAACAGCATGCTCTTCCATTCAATAAAAATCAAGTAAATATTTTTCTACCATGCTGTCCAATTTGGAGCCAGACTCTGTGCTGTAGGCTCTTTCCGCTGCTATCTCAAGCTAAAATTTGTACAGTTAAGAGTCAAAGTCAGCTACACCTACTCATTTGGTAGGCCTAACACCTTCTCCCAATACCAAGGTCCAGTGTGTCACCAAGGCTGTTGATCCCTTAATTCTCAAGTGAATCCACACCTTATTATGATATTGCAGAATAACATTTTAAAAACTAATTTCTGTGGGGGAAAATATAAAATGTGGAGATTTCAGCATAAGGAAAAATATCTGGTCGAATTAGACACTGTAGATGGAAAGACAGTTTGATGAGAAAAGTGATATGGAAAATAGGTCTTTTGTCATTGTAGTGGTGCTATACATTATACTGCAGCCAGCCAACAGAGGAGCTACAACTGGTCACTTTTTAGAGACATTACACTGAGTCTATGTTTTTTATAGTCACTGATCTAGCTGCATGTAAAATCTAGGGGTGCAACTCCTAGAGACTTAGTGGTAATAGTGCCATAAGTGAAAAAGAAGCTTCCCGAAGCTCCTACACAACCAAAGCAACTTTAATTTTATACAAAATTATCATTTTAAATAAATAAATAGCAAAACAAGCACACAACAATTAACAGTATCTATGAGTATAGAAGCTAAACATTTTTTGGGCATTAAGCAAAATAAAGCATAAAAGAAAATAAATAAATAAATAAATAAACATTATTTAAGGAACTTGTTGTTATTATTATTATTGTTATTATTATTATCATTACTATATTAAGCAAAGCATATATACATTTTTTAAAAAGTGTAGATGGTTTATTTCATAGACAAAGCCACTGACACCAAAATATTAATATTTTACTTCAACTTACTGTAGAAGTTTTTTATAGCCTCTCATATCTCATGACTCTGAATAGCAAATTTATTAATTTCTATTGTGTACGTAGTGTAGGTCACTGTGAACTGATTTGAGTGGGTTTGAGATTTGAAATGTCCATTTTGTTTTAGTAGTAATTTGAAGTAAAATATTAATATTTTTGTGTCTAAGACTTTCTCTATGATACAAACTATCTCTATTTTATAAAAATGTACTTATGGTTAGATGTATATAATAATAATATAGCTTCTTAAAAGATCCATCCATCTATCCCTTTTCTATGATGCTTATCTATTGCATGTCACAGGGATGCTGGAGCCAATCCCAGTTCACTTCAGGCAAGAGGCAGGGAACACCCTGGACAGGATGTCAATCTACTGCTAGGCTAACACAGAGACAGACAGGGATTAACACTCACATTCACACCTATGGGCAATTTAGAGTAGCCAGTTGACTGAATCTGCATATCATTGGACTGTGACAGGAAATCTAAAATCTAATCAAAATCTACACAGAAAGGCCCCCAGTCGACCAGTGGCCCTAAGTTTAATTCGGTTAGATTGACCATGGTTTCAGGAAGAGTGGCTGACTTAACCACAGTAAAAAGAGGACAGGAACTGAGCAAGTGGGCCTATCAGATAATTACTCAGCCAATAGCATTGTTCTGCTCCAACACATAGTCTTCAAAAAGGCACCTTGCCCCTGTTTGTTCTGTCTGATTGGGCATAGCATCAGACATTAGCATGTTGCAAGTTGCAACTTTAGCAAGTTGACAAATTTGGTGAAATAGACCTTGACTACATGCAAATACCTGTTTCCTTTGGTCATCACTGGCAAGTCAAGAATTTTGGCTGCCACACACTCAAATAGATAGGTTATATGAGACCATCCCATCAGTACTCCAATTTGAGGCACAGGAGATCGATGTGTCTGGCAAGCTTTACACTGCTTGCACCAGTTCTTAATGTCCTTGAACATACATGGCCAGTAGCAGATTTGGTGTGCTTGTCCCACATGCATTCAGCTGAGAACTGAGCCAAATCTGGGCCACCATGTAGCTGCTGTAAAACATCAGGTATGAAAGCATAGGGAACAACAATTTGAGTGAGACGGTCTCCTGTGAGGGCGGAAATGACAAACGGGTGCAACAGTACATCAAGTACAACAGACAGATGAATTCTATCCAAAACTTACCCAATAGCACTGCTTGTGTAGTCTCCCTTAGTACATGAAAAGCATGCTTCCATAAGTCAGTACCCAAACAGAAACCAACATAAATTGTACCCAATGTATCTAACATCTGTCCAGTCACTGCATGGGCAACCACATAGCTTTATCTTTAGTGGCGATCGCAGAATGACAGGATGTTTATACAGAAATCAGCACTAATCAAAGATACCATTGACCCTGAGTCTGTCAATATAGGAACCACTGTGCCTTCAATGCTGGTATCTCACATTCCATGCTGTTCACAAAGTCATTCATAACAGAGTCATTCTCACCAGCGTCAGTTTGTAGACCCAAAAAGAGAACTGCTGGCAACTTCTTCCTGCTTTGCTCAAGAGAGTTGGTAGAATTCTCATCAGTTCATATTGAAATGCTGCTTCTCCATTTTCCTCCACAAGAGCATGGACAGCCACTTCAAATTGACCTGCCCAGCACAGAAAGCTTTGCTTGTCTTCCTCACTGGAAAATGGAGGTCAATCTTCACTCTGGATGTATGGTAATCTTTGTCACACTGAGTGCCAGAAAAAAATTGATTTTCTTCCTCTTCATTGAACCACATTGTTTTCTCTATTAGCCAGTGAAACACTATGCAATCCTGGAGTCATGATGGCTACATGCTACCTAGCTAACAGTTTGACTAAAACAGTCTATCAAAAAAAAAATTGTCTGCTCAAAATCTAACCAGACTATCAGAATCTGCTCAAAATTAACTTCAAATTACTACTGCTACCAATGTAAATAAGCACTGGCACTTGGATGAAATAAAGAATTTTGTAAACAGTGTTGGGAAGAAGTCAAAAACTGGGTTTTACAAATACCATTTGTTGGAGGGGAAAAAGGAAACCTAGCAAAGGCACAGGAATACACTTTTCAATCTGTGGAAAGCCCTGGGAGGATAAAATACATTAATTTCATTCTAATCTCCTTACTCACCTGATATACGCAAGCCTATTCCACTAACACCAAAACGTAACCATATACATCACCTTAATATTAATGTATTAAATGTTCAAAAACAATGAAAATTGCACAGTCATACATACATAATATTCACAGAAAATTCAACTTACTGAAGGAAATAAATTTTAAGGAGGAAATTACCAACCTCTAAAAAAATGAATGAACTTAATAAACTTAACACTTTGTGGTTCTTCAATGTGCTTGTGAAAGGTGAACTCTGTTTGGTCAACTTACAGTTCGCCCAGATCATTTTGAGGCAGAAAAATAATAATAAAATAATAAGAATAATAAGAATATGGAGAATAATAATAATGATGATAAGAAGAAGAAGAAGAAGAAGAAGAAGAAGAAGAAGAAGAAGAAGAAGAAAAAGAAGTAGAGGAAGAAGAAGACAAAAGTGAAATTCTAAAAAGTACAAAAGGTTTCCAGCACCAAGAAAAATCTGAACAAAAAAGACATGGTTCGAGCATTGAAGGTCCTTGTAATAATAATAATAATAATAATAATAATAATAATAATAATAATAATAATAATTAGAAGAAGAAGTAGAAGAAGAAGTAGAAAAACAGTAAAAATCCAAAAGAAAACAATAGGGTTCTTGCACCTTCAGTGCTTGGACTGGTAAAAATCCTAACAAAGAGATTTTTATTAGGATTTTGAATATAATTAATGATGCAATGCTGTTTTTAATAATATTTAGTAAATTAATTATTTTATTTTAGTTTACTGAATATACTAAATATACATATATGTGATTCATGCACCATACTGAAAACAAATTTACTTTATAATCCACAGGTGCCTCTTCCCAAAGTTCTGGAATCAAGGGAAACCAGTGTTTTGTGATGACTACGTGCTTTTAGACAGACTGCTCATCTATGCATCTAGCCAAAAAGGCTCTAATTGGATATTGCTATACAAGCCATACACTGCCATCATTTTTCACGCTATACTGTTTTGATCACAGTGTGGCTTCTCTATCAGCCATTCATTAATATTACAATAGCTGCATGAAATCCACTGATGTTTGTGATGTGTATGTATATATATAAAACAGTCTGTCTTTAACTCATACTCTTTCCCTTATATTAATGTGTTTAGAATCTCTATTTTCATATAGGAAATGTTTTGCCAATGGGTCTGAATTTAATTAGGTTTATTTTAATTGAAACAGTTCTACAGGATGATATGGATAGCATCACTGTATCTAGTTTGCTTCTGTACTCATATAAGTTGGACGTAAAATAGCTATAATTGGAAAGTATTTTGACTTTTGATTACCTAAATGTTGGATCTGATGCTGTTTTTAAATTCAGGCACAGAAGAAAATAGATTTATAATATACCACAGTAGATTTAATAATTGGTCTAGGGTTTCCAATATATTTAAGCTTTGCCTTTGCACTGTGTTCCTAATTTACAGCTGTAATAATATGAAGAAAGATAACATTTTAATATACACAAATGCTTCCACTGTGCTTTTTTATAAAACAAGCTTGATGGAACTGCTACAACTGCTAAACAATTATTGTGACCCTCCTTACTTGTTCAACAGATTCAATCAAAAGTATAATTACAAGCAGTAATTGACGGGCCCAACCACCAAGGCCGCATCAGTGTCTAGTACAACAGCCTGTATTACCATGTGGATGTTATGCCTCATCACTGAACATACACATGAACTAGTGGCCGTGTTCCGCAATGTACAGTGTAATTATGCCACACTTCCTATTTGTTCTGCCTGACATGTTAATTGATTTCCTCAAAACAGCAATGCTGTTCCAGATTTCAACATTTCCATCCCAATTTAATATCATGGATATATTGACATCATTATGACTATGTGTGCTATGATTTACTCACCCTGGAAGAGACCTATTAAAAAGGTTTGTTTATTAGCCACACTTTATGTTGCCAGTTGGGGGCACTATGACAATTACTTTCTGTATGCATTTGAACTTGCTTGTGCCATATCAACTAATATATCTGTGATGTTTATGATACATTTGATGCTGTACTTTGGAATTATGCCAACACTCACTGATTACATATCACATATTATTTGACACTCTCACCATGGCAAGACAGTTTAAGATTTCAAGAATTTAATATCACTGATGTATCATGGCATTTTGCTGACCAAATCCTATTTGAATTTGATGAACCCTGCAGGGGGAGTGTTAAAACGTTTGATTTATAACCATCACTTCCTGTTGCAAGCTGGTGGTCCTATGAAAAAAATTTAATTGCTAGGTGCCCAGTCATTCAACATACATGTGAGGTTTAAGCTCATTGCATGATGTACTTTGGAATTTTTACACACTTTCTGATTGACTGCCATTCCATTTCAGATAACATTATTTTCTTCACAATTTATTATCATGGACATCGTGCTGACTACATATGTTAAACCCAAAAGGAGGAGTGTTAAGTTTAACATACAAGCCTTACTTGTCAGTTGGTGGCACCATAACAATAAATCACAATTATCATGCGTATGTGATCATGCCCCATCTCTGAACATAAATGTGAACTTTGTGCCGCACTGTGTGTGTCATGTATGAGGGTGTGGCTAGACACATGTGCAGGTAGGAGGCAGCAGTAAAAACAAATTTGTTTTGTAACAAACAAAGGCAGAGGTAATGAATCAGCAGGCAAAGATATAATCCAAAAAGTAGCCAATAGTTCAGGTGAGGCACAAACGGGATATCAGAGGCAGGACAGAATCACAAAACCAAAAAAAATCAAAGCGCAATCAAAAACCAGAAACCAAACATGAGATATGTAGGCTTTTCTATAGTGGAAGCATAAGGCTAAACAACTAATTAAAGCGAGTCTTTAAATATCTTCCTTGATTACCACTAATGCAGCACAGCCATGAGTGATCAGGCTTCCACTGACATAGGGCTGCACTGCCTGGTGGGTTTAGTAGTTCTGGCTTGTAGTTCCAATGTGTGAATCAGAAAGCACATGCAGTAGCATTGAGCATGGTGAAAATCATGGAGTGTGCACTGTGCATAGTGAGGGGCAAAGCCATAACAGTATGAAGTCCAGGGGCTATATGCCACTATTTGTTGAGTGTAATAGATTAATTGATTGCTTCACCATGAAAACATACAAATTCTTTCACAGTTCATTACTGTGGACATCTTGACATCATGCTGGCCAAATTTGGTTTAAATATGATGAATTCCCTCCAAAGAGTATTTAAAAGTTTGGTATGTGAAATTAGATGCTAACAATGAAGAAAAATCTCAGCAGGGTTGCTATGGAGCACTTCACTGTTGGCTTGTGTATGTAACAATGTCCCACCATGTAACATACATTTGGAGTTTGCTACACATTGGATGAAATAAAAAAAAATTGTCACACTTCCTGTTTGAGAATTATCATATTTATTCATCACCTCACCATGGCTACACCGTTTGCAATATTGGCATTCCCTTTGCAATTTAGCGTAGATATTTTGGCAACATGTTTGACAAAATTTGGTATGTATCATGCCATTTTGCTCAAATTAAAAAAATAGAGGATCATACTTATTATTTAACATGGAAAAAGCAAGGGAGTGTGAATGTAAGTACTTGGAATTATGCTATGGGCACCTGATGGCTACCCTATATTCTAATACACACTTGAAAAATGAAGGGTAAGGGAAGGGCATTCAGCTAATTGAATCCTACATAGTGCATGTTTAAATATAAGCAGTGCTATAAAATGCAGTGTGCCTTCTTGGGACATTGCAAAAAGAAGTTCCAATGCTATTGGAGGAGTGCAGTTTTTGAGTATTTGAAAAAATCCAAAATTGTTGGAAAAATATACCATATTAGCCACATATGTCACTGATTATAAAAGGACCAATACCATCCATTCCACCACTGTTCCTAGTGATGTCCATTGGAAAAAATTTCATTAATATCTAATACAATCTAACATGTGAGTTTCAAAGATTGATGCAAGACACACCTTGGCAGAAACTGGGTTTGAATCCTCAAGCTTTGAACAACTAACGTAGCTACTAAGCAACTCAGTGTTTGAGTGTATATGTGAGAGCATTCAAAAGATTGTATACAAAAAGATACCAAAGATTTTTTTAGACAAAGCATTAACTGTACACTGAATGAACATGACAGTTTAGATATTTCTGTAAACTTCTTATTGCTAAATGTGATGCAAATTGAAAATTGGAAAATAGGAGATTTAGACCTGAATACTGGGAACTTAGGAATTGGAAACTAGGGAAATGGGTACATGCCATTGGTGTGTCGAATGTCTGATTTTAATTGATTGCTGATTTTCACATTAACACCTTGGGTTTTAAATAGAGCCAATAGACCTTCTAAGTACTCATGACACTTAGAAAACATTGGGTTATCTTGCCAATGCTACCTTGTGTTGAACATCTGCAAAGGGGGTTTAACCTCATCATCTTGAGGTTTGTGATGGGGCTTGTTAACCATTATGTCATAGAAGATCCAAACTTGTGGAAGTAGCAAACTTTTCCTAGAAATTAATATTTCAAGAACATAAAAAAAATCTGATTAAATAAGTTGACTTGACATTTAATTGACTTGAGTTGACTTTCAATTTGAAAATCGGGCAAATGAGAACATGTCAATGGTGAATGATGACTGCCTGATTGGTCATATTGGATTAAATAGGTTTGAAATAGGGCCAATAGACCTTCTAAGTACTCTTGACACTTGGTGTTCAGCTTTAGCAATCGTCCCTCTACAAACTGGGTTGGAACTGAACACCTACAGGTTTGTGATAGGGTTTGTTAACCACTATGCCATGGAAGATGCTGTAGCATGTGTGAGAAATTTTGACCTATAAAAATGGTACTGGATTGTCGTGACTCTACTCAACTCTATTTGCTTTCGGAATCAAGTACTTCCTTTTTCACTGTAGCTGGTCACTATAGCAATGCCGCATGAAACTACCATGTGTTAGCAGGAAAACATATTTATTTTATTAAATTATATGAAGGAACTGAACTACAAGAACAAAACAATTATTCACAATAATTATCTTCTGACTTACTGATCCTCTACATTTTATTCAGAAATTGTATATTCTTTCTAAATTCACTTGAGAAATGGAGTAGGACAGAGCAGTGTATACTGTATACTAGTGTGGTTTGTTTTTAGCCAGGAACTATCACAATTTTAATTTGTTTTATTTTACTAGATCCTACATCAATTCACAGAAGAAATTATTTCACAAACCATTATGAAATAATTCAGATCAGTTTGCTATTTAGAAGGCATTCTACTAGTTTAACTAGGTTTAGTTTTTTTGTCTGGAGGCTAGGCTAGCTATGTTTTTTGAAGATTTAAGCAAAGAGTACATTAGATATTACTTCTTAGGTATGGACACATTCTCCAGGCATTATCAGGAGTCATGCTTCTCTTCATCCTCTCACTTGGGCACCCATTGAGAGAAAAGTGAAGAGGATGTTTGCACCAGACAGGGATGACATACTGATCTCAAACTGCTTTGTTCTGCTTGACAAGTTAGTCTACATGTTTGCCATCACTTCGAAGCAGCCTACCATGGTCTGCTCCAACCAGATTAGAAAACATCAAATTTCCATGATGACCCTGGAGTTATGTTTTATAAAATATATAGTTGCCAACCCACCTGCTGAACAGAACTCAGGGCACTGCTGTGAATGGCAAGGTCATTCCCAGTGGGACCATCTCTCTGTTTTTCACCAACTCCTCTCAAATCTCACAGTCTACAGTGGTGAGGGGAGATCTGTGCCTGAAATCAAGGTGTTAGATGACTCCGTCACCAGATTTGTTAAATTCTGGTCAGCCATCACATATTGTCTCAGTGGTGGAAAAGTTACAGATTTTATTAAACTTAGTCCAATGCTCATTAACCTTCTCCCATACATCAGTCCATACTGTAATAACACATGCTGGAACTAATAATGTCATGAGTAGACAATCCACCCAGCTGCACCATGACATTAAAACATTGTTCTGCACAATTGAGAGTGTGGGAAAATGCTGTGTAATATCAGTGCATATTCCTTCTCTCAGAGATCATTCAATCAATCAAAGATCATTGAGCACTTTAATCAAGTGTTTAGGTTGCAAAACTTCTGCATGGAAGGATACAACCTTATAAGCAACTTTGACTATTTCTGGACTAAGTATGAATGGAGGGTTAGGTGGGGGTGGAGCCCATGCAACTGGGTGCCACTGACCTTCCTGCTGGGACCCACCAGTCTTGGAGCCCCACAAACATATTTATATTGTGGACAGGTTATATTGTGTCACTGGTGCTATCATTGCCACCAGTGGAGGGTAAAAGGCTAAGACCAACCTCCCACCCTATGGGCCTTTTTGTTCTGGCTCAATTGGGGGAACAACCAGACAGCTGAACTGGAAGCGATAAACGATTCTGGGTGCATGGGCAATTTTATTCATAAGGCCCCTTTAACCCATGAGGGTCTGCAAGTAGACCTGCTTCCTCATTCAATCTTGGTGTCAGCACATGATGGGTGACCCCTTGGGTCAGGCCCTAGATGCATGCAAACTGTACCCCTCATGCTTCAGCCAGGGCCCCACACTGAGCACTTATCCTTCAATGTTACAAGAGTCCCAGAATTATGACTGGTTTTCAGATTCCCCTGGTTGCAGAAGCACAACCCCAAGGTGGACTGGTCCACCAGGTCCATTTCAGTCTGGGGCTAGCCATGATCCCATAGCTGCCTCAACCCTAGTCTCTTTCTTGGACTTTGTGATGCTGCAGGTGGCCATGCCTCACCTTGGTTGACGCTGTGCAGCACTTTTTAGGGTTTGCCAGTTTTTCTGCTGTTTATCAAGAATATCAGCACATTGGTGGTTCCTCTCAATGCACTGACCAAAAAAATGCAGGGGGATTGCAAATTGCAAGAGAGACCCAAAAGGACTTTAACAACCTTAAAGATAGACTGACATCAACTTAAGTCCTCCAGTTACCCAATCTAGAGGCTATGTTCATAGTTGAAATAGATGCCTCAGATGTTGGTGTAGGGGCTGTCCTCTCCCAGCATGTGGGCCTTGACAAGAAGCGGCACCTATGTGCATACTTCTCCTACTGCCTCACCCCACCAGAGAGACACTATGATGTCAGGGACCAAGAGCTCCTGGCAGAGAAACTAGCTCTGGAGGAGTGGAGGCACTGGCTGTAGGGGCCTAAGCACTAAGTAATATTCTAGACGGACCACAAGAACCTGGCCTACGTTCCAGCAGGCCAAGTGGCTCGACCCACAACAGGCCAGATGGTCACTGTTCTGTGCCTGGTTTGACTTGTCATACAGGCCAGGCACAAATAACCTTAAACCACACACCTTATCAAGGTTGTGGGACCTGGTTCAGGAACCCACCCAGAGCCCATCATCTTCCTTCCACCTGATAATTGCTCCCCTATGTTGGGGACTGGAGCAGGTCATTTGAGATGCAGTGCAGTGGGAACCAGACCTGGGCGGGGGACTGCCTGGAAGGCTGTATGTCCCTAAGGCTGTCCATCCCCAAGCAATGGTGTGGGGCCACACATGCCTTCTAATGACTTCTAATACACATTCTGGTGGCCTAGCATAGATAAAGATGTCCACACTTATGTGGCAGCTTATAAGATGTGTGTCCAGAATAAGGAGCTCAACAAGCGTCCAGCAGGCCTGCTACACCATTTGCCTGTACCCTCCTGACCCTGGTCCCACATTTCAGTAAATTTTGTCACTGGCCAGCCAATGACAGAGCAAATGTTTGTGATACTGGTCCTTGTAGATCGGTTTTACAAGGCCTGTAGGTTCATCCCACTGCCCTAGCTCCCATCAGCCAAGGAGACAGAACAACTCCTTCAGCATGTGGTCAGGGTGCATGGCTTTCCAGTTGATGTAGTTTCAGACTGCGGCCCGCAGTTCTGGAGCCATTTCTGGAAAGCCTTTTGCCACCTCATGGGGTCACTGAAGTCTACCCCCCAGAGAATGACCCACTTGGCCAATTGCAGGTGTCATCCGATTCCAAGCTTCCAACCAGGCCAGTGGGTATGGCTAGCCACCAAAGACCTTCCCTTGTGGCTAGAGTCCAGGAAGTTTGCCCCACCATATATCAGACCCTTTAAGATCCTTTGGAGGATCAATCAAGTTCCACCTTCCACATTTCACATTTGAAGCCAGTCCTTTCTTGTCCATTGGGAGCCCTGGCAGGGTCTATGCTACCTCCCACCTTGAATAATTGACAGAGTTCAGGCTTTCACCCCAAGATGCATACTAGACTAGTGCTGTGGATTACCCCAAGGGTATATTCAGTGGCCTGTGTTTTTTCTATATATTTGCTACCTTTGGGAGACATCATTAAGAAACTTAAAACTGTTTTTCAGTGTTTTGCAGAGGATATGCAACACCCGGGGTGTTGGGGTGAGCTTGCTGTTGCAAGCTGATGATCTAAAGTCCTTAATCAGGCTTCATGATTCCTTGGATGATATCAACTAACTGATGGAAAGTATGAAATCAGTTTATTTGGTTCTTCTAAACTGACTAAAAGCATTATTGGAAATCTTGGTTCTCTGTCTCCATATGTTAGGTGTTTATCATAAAGGTCTTTATCTAATATTAATTTTCTTATATTGTTTTTATGCCTTTTTATCATATTGTGATCTTAATGAATAATGCATCTGTATCTGCTTTATGTGAGGAGATTTAAATGTATTACAGAGCAGATTGTGTATGTGTGCATGTATAACAAATCAAAGAGTATGGCATGGCATCACTCAGACCAAAGCAGGATTCTGTCTGACTTACAAAAAGTTAGGGTCTTGACAAGTTTCTCATGAAGGCAGGAGCCTTTGTTTCTGGCTTACTTTAACATATATACTGACTACAGAGGGCACATACACTCATCAGTTTCATTAACAGAGGGTTAGGCAAAATATCAGTACAGGCTGACTAATTTTAAATGTTACCTTCAGCAAAACATCCCCCAAACAAGATGTGCCAGCTGGGGAAGGGAACCCTTCAGGTTGTTAGGCCTGTGGCTTCACCATTACACCACTTTATTTCAAAATACTACAGCAACCCAAACAATTTTTTAATTTATATAGGACAGAGATCATCATCATTTAATTCAATGCTGCTTTTTACACAGTTTTTTTTTTAACAAAATGCCTCACAATGCGATGTAACATATATTCAGTAATTTCCAGTTGATGTGCAGAAACTTTGGATTTGGATTGGTAAATTGGATTACCAATAACACCATATCATGTGCACACAAACAAACGCATGCAAGTGGTAAAAACACAACACAATCTGTGAAGTATAATTAATAAATATAGTGCTAAAATTGGGCTATTTGCTCAGAACCATATGTTTTTTATAATCAGGACATCTAATCTCGCACAATGATGATGGAGTAATAGTGACAATTCTCTGAATCAGTAGTCTCAGGCATGTTCACATTACCTTTATTCATCACCTCAGCTTGTTGGAAACTCAAAGGAGGTAATACCAAAAAAGTACCAGGTAACAGGAACTGTAACAACTTTTGCCCAATGGAGAACAAAAAAGGTGAGTAGAGTCAAGTCGAGCTAGTACCATGCAGTGGAAAAGGGTCATATGTGGCATTTCTTGTTTGTGTGTTGAGAAATTCATTGTCTCCATTTCAATACCTTGCAAGATAAGAATCCCTTCATAATTTAACATTAGCAGCATCTTTACATCATATATCCCTAATTTGACATGAATCCTATGAACCTTTTAGGAGAAGTGCAGCCAAGATAGGTGAATAAGCCATTCTTTCTGTGGCCAGATGGTGGCACAATACCATAGAGTCACTCTGGGCATGTGGATACCATCATAATCATCATAACCAATAACCTGGGAAGTATGAGCTGTATAAAGCATTTCATAGAGAATTTATGACACATTCCTGTTTGCATGGTGAAACATATAAATTCATTCTTTCACCATTTCAGCACCTTACAAGATATCAAAAATCTCTTTGCAACTTAATATCAGCAACATCTTGACATGTACCCAAAATTTGACATGAATCTGATGAACCATCTAGGAGAAGTATAATCGAGATGGATGGTGAAAAAAGCATTCTTTCTGTGCCCTATACCCAGGGGGCATTTTGTTCAAATTTGGTGCATGTAGATATATGCCGAGCACAAGACTCAATGACATATGGTGGTACTATAGAGTCACTGGGCCACACCCAAGGCCAAGCCTCAGTCTCTGAGTAATGATCACTAGCACCGATATGTGTACAAAATTTCATGAGTTGTCGTCCATGGAAACAACCTTGAAAATGGTCAAGTATTGAAGGGGAAAAAACAAATCTATCAGAAGCAATATAACCTCAATTTAAGCCATAATAATAAAAATATGTCAAAAACAATATGGCTTTCATGCCTCCAATGCTCGGGCCCTAATAAAAACACTCCAAATTTCAAGAGTTTCCCCCATGGGAACCACCTCAAAAACGGTCAAGTCTTGATGGGAAAAAAATGGGGGAAAAAATCTAACTGAACCAACAGGGTCTTACACACAATAGGTGCTTGGGGTCAAATAATAAAAACATGCAAAAAACAATAGGGCTTTAGCACCTCCAGTGCTTGGGCCCTAATAATAATTAAAACATGCCCAAAACTAGAGGGCATTAGATTCTCCAGTAAAAATAAAAGGGCCGTGTGCATTCAGTGCTCATGCCCGAATAATCCCTGTGGATCCAGTAGAGTCTGTTCACCTTAAGTGCTTGGGCCCTAAATATAGCTGCAAGCAGGGATAAGGGAGCCAAACATTCCAGCAGGGCATAACTGTCATGAAAAGTTGTCATTTTTTCAAGGGCATGGCTGCAGGCATTCACAGCAGGCTCCATGTAAATTGACCAAATGTGGCCAAGATATGAGCTCAGTTCTTGTTTGGCAGCTCTGCTGACGAATTTGAGAGGCTGTAGTAGATGATGTTTTTGGAAAAAAAAATCTGTGTGATAACTTCCATGGGACTTTGTCTGAAGTTGATCTGCGCCAAATTTGGTGAAGATTCAACAGGTTTTGTGGCTGCTGAAAACTTTTTAAGGGTTTTTTGATTCAATCCACCTCCTGTTTGGCAGCTTCATTGCCAAATTCGATAGGTTATAGAGAACAACTGGTTTTGAAAATAAGAAATCTGTTTGATAACTTTTGTGAGACTTTGAATATTATTTCTGCCAAAGTTTTTAAGGTTTCTATTTGAATCCAATATGGCAGCCACATAAAATCGGTTGACGTGAAAGGTTGTCATATCTTGGCTTTAGATATTATCAGACGTAAGAACCAATTTTATAAGGCAAACACATCAAAAGTTATTAGGAAAAACTTTTTTTGCACAGAATTATCTGCATATCCTCAAGTAGTCTATATACCAAGTTTGGTGTCAAAACATAAAAACATTTATTACAGTAAAACAGTTATTAATTGCTTATAATTGCAGTGCCCCCTAGTGGACAAATGACAAGATTTCTTTTTTGTTATTTCTCAAAAAAACATTATAAGTATAGTTGATATATCAAATAGTTGCTGGTATATATATATATATATATATATATATATATATATATATATATATATATAT